>JARQZK010001865.1:0-17167 GCA_030704885.1 Cynegetis impunctata | reverse complement strand
AATCCCAATCTTCTGAGCTATCGAGAATTTCAACAAATTGATTGATCAATAATTAAGGTATTGTTATTCAATGAGTAAGATGTTTATAGTTATAACATCTATCTTGTTTGTAGGTCCTGAAAGCAAGAACCAGTTTATTAAACAAATAGAAAAGAGTTTATATGGAAGAAACAAATGGATCTCTACCAACAAAAATAAAGTTCACTGTCATTACTAAGCAGGTAAAGTTTAAATGTAAAAGTCTATAGATTAAAATTAAAACTCTTTTGTATTATTATAGACATCAACGGTTCATGAAGAGGTTCACAGTATTATTGATAAAAATTTGTGTTTCAATTCACAATTTCCAGATAATTCCTTATCTTCAGAGATAGCTGTACTTGGAAGAAGTGAAATCAGTGAAGAAACCATCAAAACTACTGGAAGCAGAGAAAGTCAAACCGATTTCGTGAAAATATGTAATAAAATTATTCAGGTTAATCAACGGAAAAGTTCAGCCATGGAAAAATGTCTGAATTCTATAGCTTTACAAGATTTTTGAGTCCAGCTTGTGAAGACTTACAGTATTCGGTATTCAAAAATCTAAACAATCAATGCAATAGTTAATTTTGGTATCATTGAGATTGCGCATGGGATATTTGATTGAAGATTTAGCTTACAATACTCCAAATGGCTGAGTTAGTTTTGTATCTGATGCTTATGAAGGATCAATATCGGATCCTGAAATATTTAAACGATCGAAACTTGCAGACTTTTTGCAACCTGGAGAAGTAGTACTTCTTCAAACAGTTTTATCATTGAATATGCATACCATGATGTTACAAATTATATTTGTCTATGCATGTGTGGTTAACTTTCAAAATCCTGTAGTCTTTGACTGATAAATACAAAAGAATGTAATAATTGTGTAAATTGAAAAACAAAACAAATAGTTAATAGAAATTATCAAACATTTTCTGTACCATAGGTATATAAAAGTTCCATTGAACTTATAAATATTTGTATATATAAATAAATGACAATAAAGTCATTTATTAACTCTATTAATGCACTTATACATATATCAACTTTGATACTTTTTTTGTTATTGTATTGAAAATAAAAGCTTACTATTATCATCTATTTTTATTTTTTTGTTCTAGAAATTTTAATGGTTTTTTGAAGCATTTAATGCATAATTTGCTGGTACAGGGTAAGCTATCTTTTTCACTGGCATCCAAATATTAAAGCATGTGCTATAATTTTCATTTGAGTGTTGATTATTGTTCACATTTTCAATATCACTTTCATCAACATCTTGATTTATTCACGATGTTACTAAATAATGTATTATTCATAATGAATTCATCCATAATTAAAGTTTTTTGGCACATCATTTGAAGGAAATGGTTGCCAAACTTGCGGATAATTAATGGCTTGAGATGTTATGGTTCACATTTCTTCAAAACGTCCAGCCATTTTCCTCTGTCAACAGCAGGGTCAACAGGTACTTCATTTCGTATAGAATTAACCCTGACAAAATTAATTTGTTAGTATAATATTTGAATTAATATAATATTGTTCTCGTTGCTAACCTTTCAACCAGTTCACTTCTTTGCCTTTTTGAGAACGTCCGTGGCAGTTAAGCCACCTTTTTAATTGATCACAATGATATGTTTCAACCGAATTGTGAAAAAGTACAGTACCATCAATAATTCATTTCAATGATCGATAGATTTTCGGAGATAATATAGCTAGCCCAGCCATTATGGTACAAAACAGTACGAAACTTTTAAATTCCCGCTCTTTCAACATGGCGGCTGCGCATGCGCTTGTCATATGATGAAAAGGTCTATTGACGAACGTAGATAAGCGATACGCCCCCTACCGGTGTCGAATATCACTAACGCAAGGGCCATAGATTGCTTTGTTTACATCTGTTTACGTGTATTTTATATGAGAAGTTGTTGAGTTTTAATTGTGTTTAATTTTGTTTGGGATCGTTTTCAAACGTTCAGAAGAGATGAATCACTATTGTTGTGTATCCTATTGTTCATCTTGGGCAAAAAACACTCCGAATATAGCTTACATACCTTTCCGAAAGCTGGACAATTCAAAGTTGTATTCCAAACAAAGTTGGGAAACAAGGAAATGATGGACAGAAGAAAGGCGTGGATTCATAACTTGATTGAAAAAAAAGTGTCTGAACATAAGAGAGTTGTTCTTTACAGTTTACTGAGAGTAATTATTTTCCCTGCAGTAAGTTTGTGGATTTTTCCATATAAAATTATACCAACTGATGATGTGCTATATTCAGCTAACCGAAAAGGTAGGGTTTTTGAAGTCCAATGCTATTCCAACGAAAAATCTTCCACTTTTATCGGAATCTGAAGCTGGGCCATCATCCAGAGATTCTAGATAATCGTATTTTCTTTCATGTAACAACCAGTGATACTATTAGAATAATAATAAATAATGTTTATTTGCACAACCAAAATAACAGTTTATCATAACATCAAGAATATGAAATAAAACTTGACTATTGGCGTCTGAAATTAAGATCGTAGCGCCGGTACGGCTAATATCGGCACTACAGCATGGGCCATTAACGGATTGTTCACAATGTTTGTAATGGTAATTAGGTGCATTTCGTTTTGAGTTTCCGAACGTTTATCGTCGTAATTTGTGTTTTTTTTGGACTTTGTATTTTCCTGTGATTTATTGTGTTTGGATTGAGGACAATTTTATCTCTGTTTAACAGTAGATAACCTACCTACATCAAGTTGAAATTTACACTGAGTTTTTATCATTGAACATGAAAATCAATAATATAATAAAGGAGAGGACGAATAAACTAATTGGTTAGAGGAACTATGTATACATCATGAAAAGACTGTATGACAGAACACCTTAAAAAGTAAACCTGTTCATAAAAACTAATTTCTGAGTCTTTTAACCTAAATGCAGTAGTAGTTGGCTTTTGTGGAGATTACTGGAACATCAACTTCGGTGGTGTGAAAAGAACAGACAAATGTTTTCTGTCGTTTCAAGAATTGGCGTCTGAAATTAAGATCGTAGTGCCGGAACGGCTAATATCGGTACTACTCCATGGGCCATTAACGGTTTGTTTACATTGTTTGGTAATGGTATTTACGTTCATTTCATTTTGAGTTTTTGAACGTTTAGCTTCGTAATTTGTATTTTTTTTGACTTCGTATTTTCCAGTGGTTCATTGTGTTTCGATTGAGGACAGTATTATCTCTGTTCAACCTGTAGATAACCTACTACATCAAGTTATGTAAACCTATTTATGTAAATAGTAAAATAACTTCAAAAGTTTCAAGAAAACATCTCATGTGAGCAAGGAAAAACTCAGGATTACAATATAAACATTTAACTCTATCGTCTCGTTAACCAGTATAATCTTCGGTGAATTTCGTACACGAGGGGACGTAGCGGACAGCGAAATCTGTTCTTGCGCTAAAGCTACAAACCTTAGATCACAATATTGGACTTGCCTTTTCATACAGTACAATAATAAATCACAAAGTAATTACCTTAAATATTCCTTCACAGTTAATTCTTTTTTGACTTCTTCAAATCAAATTTAATTTTTACCGTGACGTTAACCGGCTGGGACACCGGAGACCGTGGTTTTGTCTGCAAACCGACGTCTGGCAATCGTGGTCAGATGACTCGTACTAGACCGTATAAGCACAGAACACCTTATCCGTTGTAGATAAGGTGTTCTGTGGTATCACTCAGAAAATAATAGTATATTCTGTTGAATACTATACTTTAGCAAGTTGAATACTATACTTTATCTACGACTATAACAATAAATACTAAGATACAAATACAAATTCACAATAATTAGGTTGTATTGAATTTGAAAACGTCAGAATTATTCAAGTGACATTAGTAGATGAGTGACAGTCGATCTTACTTTGGAATCTTAGTAGACTATATAGTGAGTTTTAGCAGTGAGTTATTATTACTCACGCTGTTTGGTAATAGATACTATTAATTGCTAAAACGCAGTTGAATAATGAATATATTATTAAATAGGAGTAGATAAAGTTATATAAAGTCAGTTCAGCTCTGCAGCCCTTCATTCAATCTATTTCCTAAAATGAATAAGTCTCTTCATCTATTGAATATGATAATACTTATACTAATTTTCACATAACGTGAAAATTATTTCTCGTAGCAGTTGAAGAGTTACAAATTCAGAAGTACATGTTTTTGGAAGTTGACAACGTAATATATGGAATCAAAGTCACTTATTAGATATGAATTTACAAATACTTGAAGAGAAGTGGTCATTTTTATCAAATTAATAATATTATATTTTTTCTTTAACTTCGTCGGATTGATAAGAAAACGTCATATTACATGAAATAATTCCGAACATATTAAGATTAAAAAATTCTTCAATTCTCATAATAATACGCTTACTTACTTTTTCGAGTTCAAAAAGTCGAATCTGAACTACAAATTTGTCAATCTATATCCTTTTTTTTTTAAATTATTATAACCTATCATAACTCAATTACGGGTTCAATAAAGTATTCATGAAATAGATAAATTTGATATTGTAGAAAACCTTTTAATCAAAAACATATTAATCTATTTTACACTTGTAAAAGTTAAGAATGATTATGTTTTCCATTTACAATAAGAAATTAATTTGCCTAGGAAAAATTTTTTACCGGTAGGTTTATCATAAATATAATAATATCAATTACCAAACATTTGACGAAAACTGATATAAGAATTGAAAATATGAAATCGGTGTAAGTTGATAATACAGAGTAAAAATTTATAAATTATGCTGTGAGCTGTCAAGTTTATAGTTTATCGTATATCATATGTCATTTTCAAGTAGTACCAACATAACAATTCGTGTTATGGATATTAGGAATGATTCTAATTCTATGTCACTTTTATATCTAGACAATAACTATGGAGGGTATCATACAAATAACGTAGGTACCTAACTCATAACACTGCAGAAATATATTTTCAATTGAGAACATTCCATTCTGTTAAATAATTCAAAATTTCGAGAAAATAATGGTGGGAAATAAAATACCTTTATTAAAACTCAATTTCAATTATATTCACAAAAACTATGACAATTGTTTCAACACACAGTATAAGATTGATTTACAAACTCAAACTGCGTGGTCATAATTTTTGTGAATATAGTGGAAATTAAGTTTTAATAAATGTGTTTAATTTACTAATATGAATTTCCATCAAGTAAAGGTTACTTCGATTGAAAGAAGCAATATTGTGTGTAAGGCTTGTACTGAATCGATTGGAAAATTAATGAAACAGATAGTTTTCGAAAATGAATAAGAATGTTTTTGACCTATTTGTAATATTAGAATTTATGAAATTTGATTACTATTTGAGTTCAAGCCTTAGTTATATGAGTAAATTAATCCCATCAAAGTTTTTTCCACACAACACATTTTCTATTGTATAAAATTCGTATCAAAATCAGAGGTCCAATATAAATAAATGTACTCTTGAACCGTAACAGCGATTAGTTTGCAAGACATTCCTTGAAAGTTTGGGGACACTAAATTACACTCAGATGTAGATTTGGGGACATTGTACAAAGTTTAAAGTTTATAGTACAAAGTATATCGCACAAAATATGTCCCCAAACATATAGATAGACATATATATATATATATATATATATATATATATATATATATATATATATATATATATATATATATATATATATATATATATATATATATATATATATATATATATATATATATATATATATATATATATATATATATATATATATATATATATATATATATATATATATATATATATATATATAAATATATATATATATATATATATATATTATATATATATATATATATATATATATATATATATATATATATATATATAATTTTAGTTACTTAAAATATCATACGAAGTTTGCTATATTCAACCTCATGCTTAGTAACAATAATACATATATATATATATATATATATATATATATATATATATATATATATATATATATATATATATATATATATATATATATATATATATATATATATTTTTTTTTATATATAATTATATATCATAATTTTTTTGATATTTTTTGTAACTAAAAATATATATATATATATATATATATATATATATATATATATATATATATATATATATATATATATATATATATATATATATATATATATATAAATTATTTATTCGAATTGTTGTTGCCTGTGATTTATTTTTAATCTCTTGATAATTATTAGCAATAACAGGCTGGTTGAATCTTAAAAAACTCGCGATTTAATTAATAAATTGACGTTTCATTATGACATTCATAGTTATTCAAAAATTTTTGAACAAAATTGAAAAATTCTTTGACATTTATTGACTAGATAAAATTGAATAATGATCTGTCTTGTTAAAAATTCTTTCAGTCTACTATTAACATTCAAAATTGATTCAATAGAAGGCAAGGGAAACTACAGAAACCTTTAACTATGTCATGTTCGAAAAATATAATACAAGAGTACGATTTATATAACAGATAGAAATTAATTACGTTAAAATATTAAAAATGTAGAGCAGAATTATCGTATAGAACGTTTATATGGAAGCAGCCGTTGACACGTGTTTCGGACTCTTTGGTCCTCATCAGAACGGCGTAGCTAAGTATTGGATTGAAAATTAGGAGATGAAAATAGTTTAATAAATAAAATCCTCTGTTATGGAAGAAAATCACTTATTTGTGGTTTATTGTTTGAACTCTCCGGTATTGGAGATTTGGTCAAACTTTGCCACGGAGGCGATTAATTCCATCCGAGAGATCTTAGAAAGAGTAAATTGATATTAAAAAAGAAAATTAGTTTTGGGAAAATATTAAACAAGTAAAGCATAAAATTATCGGTATAGTTCGTTTATATGGAAGTAGCTGTTTTTAATGAAATTTTTATAATAAAATCCTCTGTTATGGAAGAAAATCACTTATTTGTGGTTTATTGTTTGAACTCTCCGGTATGGGAGATTTGGTCAAACTTTGCCACGGAGGCGATTAATTCCATCCGAGAGATCTCAGAAAGAGTAAATTAACATTAAAAAAGCAAATTAGTTTTGGGAAATATTAAACAAGTGAAGCAAAAAATTATCGGTATATAGTTCGTTTATATGGAAGTAGCCGTTTTTAATGAAAATTTTAATTTTAGAATTTCAAATTTTTTAAATGAGAAAGCGGTACTTACATATAAAAAACAATGTAGTTTGGGATCATTGCCATATTTTCAGCTAGCAATATTTAATTATTTATTTCGAATTGTTGTTGCCTGTGATTTATTTTTAATCTCTTGATAATTATTAGCAATAACAGGCTGGTTGAATCTTAAAAAAACTCGATTTAATTAATAAATTGACGTTTCATTATGACATTCATAGTTATTCAAAATTTTTGAACAAAATTGAAAATTCTTTGACATTTATTGACTTGATAAAATTGAATATTGATCTGTCTTGTTAAAAATTCTTTCAGTCTAATATTAACATTCAAAATTGTTTCATTAGAAGGCAAGGGAAACTACAGAAACCTTTACCTATGTAATGTTCGAAAATAATAATAATAGAGTACTATTTATTTAACAGAAAGAAATTAGTCACGGGAAAATATTAAAAAAGTAGAGCAGAATTATCGGTATAGAACGTTTATATGGAAGCAGCCGTTGACACGTGTTTCGGACTCTTTGGTCCTCATCAGAACGGCGTAGCTAAGTATAACTATGAATGTCATAATGAAACGTCAATTTATTAATTAAATCGAGTTTTTTAAGATTCAACCAGCCTGTTATTGCTAATAATTATCAAGAGATTAAAAATAAATCACAGGCAACAACAATTCGAATAAATAATTAAATATTGCTAGCTGAAAATATGGCAATGATCCCAAACTACATTGTTTTATATGTAAGTACCCTTTCTCATTTAAAAAATTTGAAATTCTAAATTAAAATTTTCATTAAAAACGGCTACTTCCATATAAACGAACTATACCGATAATTTTGCTTCACTTGTTTAATATTTCCCAAAAACTAATTGCTTTTTTAATGTTAAATTACTCTATCTGAGAACACTCGGATGGAATTAATAGCCACCGTGTCCAAGTTTGACCAAATCTCCCATACCGGAGAGTTCAAACAATAAACCACAAATAAGTGATTTTCTTCCATAACAGAGGATTTTATTATAAAAATTTCATTAAAAACAGCTACTTCCATATAAACGAACTATACCGATAATTTTTGCTTTACTTGTTTAATATTTTCCCAAAACTAATTTTCTTTTATAATATCTATTTACTCTTTTCTAAGATCTCTCGGATGGAATTAATCGCCTCCGTGGCAAAGTTTGACCAAATCTCCAATACCGGAGAGTTCAAACAATAAACCACAAATAAGTGATTTTCTTCCATAACAGAGGATTTTATTTATTAAACTATTTTCATCTCCTAATTTTCAATCCAATACTTAGCTACGCCGTTCTGATGAGGACCAAAGAGTCCGAAACACGTGTCAATGGCTGAGTACATATATACGTTCTATGACGATAATTCTGCTCAACTTTTTTAATATTTTCCCGTGACTAATTTCTTTCTGTTAAATAAATAGTACTCTATTATTATTATTTTCGAACATTACATAGGTAAAGGTTTCTGTAGTTTCCCTTGCCTTCTAATGAAACAATTTTGAATGTTAATATTAGACTAAAAGAATTTTTAACAAGACAGATCAATATTCAATTTTATCAAGTCAATAAATGTCAAAGAATTTCAATTTTGTTTCAAAAATTCTTGAATAACTATGAATGTTCATAATGAAACGTCAATTTATTAATTAAATCGAGTTTTTTAAGATTCAACCAGCCTGTTATTGCTAATAATTATCAAGAGATTATATATATAAATATATATATATATATATATATATATATATATATATATATATATATAGTTATGTAGTCAAAGTACAGCTTATCCATTTTAATGACGTCAATAGTAACCTTGTAATGATTCATCGCTGCTTGCCTATATAAGCCCTCACTAACATAGAACCGTAAGATTAATTAAGTAACTTCCATCTTGTAAACTTCACATTGAATAAATTGTAGCGCCGACGACTCCACCTTGGAAGAAACAATCAATGTAAGTTGCAAGTGTTAATTATCTTCCTGTTTTTCCTACGGTTTCCAGACCCAAAACCTAGACTCCCTATAGCTTACCGTTATAGCAGGTCATTTTATATTAAGTCAAGGGTTAAAAATATAATAAATATTTTCCCAACGAAATTTTTCATAAAATTGAAAATTTTTCAATATTGATTCCCTGATAGAATCAATCCAAAATTTGAATTTAGATTCTCAGCGACGAACTAAATCAAATAAAATAATTAATATGGCAGAGAACCATAATTTAATGTTAGCTCGTGAATTTGGAGCATTATTACCGAAATTTTCCGGTATACAAGCCGAGTTAAATTCATTTTTAAGTGCTTGCGAAGAATATATCGCACAATTCTCAGCGACGGAAGCAATCGTAAAGACGTATTGCGTTGCAGTGATTAAAAGTAAATTAATAGATAAAGCGAACGCGGAATATCGTTCCTCTAACGTACCAAATACATGGCACGCATTTAGACATTTTTTATTGCAGAAATTTGGTGATCATGCGAATTTAGATGTATTAAAGAATAAATTACAATTCTTACGCAGAAAACCAAATCAAGATATTTTAGATTTCATTGAAGAAATCAAAACTCATAAAATTAGAATTAATTACAGAATAGATGCGAAACCTACATTAGATGCTGCATTAAAATTGTTACACAAACAATTGGTCTCGGACTTAGCCAAAAATGTTTTAATTAGTAATGTTGCAATAGAATTGCAAACCTCCTTACTGACGACACCGAATATCACATTCGACTTAGCTATTACAATGGTCGAAAATTACATTTCCCAAAAATCCCAGTTAGATTTAATGCGAACTTGGAAGCATACGAGTGATAGCCAACAAAAGGTATTTCCTTCTCGACCAATTAATGTACAACCTAAAATAATTACGCAAAGACAATTTCCCACTAACAGACAAGTTTTCGGAAATAATAGGTCAGAAATATCAAAAACAAATGTGTTTAAACCTAATAGTAATTATATACCAAAATATAGACCATCCCCTATGTCTACGACTACTGCTAACCCGATAGCACAACAAAGGCAAGTGCAAAATAATAATCAAATATCCAACAGAGCGCCATATAATAGAAATGCGCAAGGATATAATCATTTTCAAAATTCAAGACAAATAACTCCCAATTATATATCGGAAGAAATTACTAATTTCGATATAGAGATAAACGATGAAAATCAATTCGAAGAAAATACTGATTTCAATCACGAAAATATTTCAGATGTTATTGAAGAAATTGAGGAAGTAGATCATGAAAATTTTCAGATAAGTGCCTCAGAAATACCGTTAACTTAGATTCACTAAATAATACGAAAAAAGCTTTTCAGCTACCAGAACCATCATTTAATTTTACATCAAAAATTAAACATAATATTAGAACGAAAGATGAAATTCCCATTCATTCTAAAATTTATAAATATTCGGGAAAACATCCTGAAAAAACTGAAAATATTGAACATAAGGAAAGTCAATTATCATACGAAAAATTCTTTATTCAATTTCAACGGAAACAACTAACTAGCGATAATGTAACAGAAGAGAACGATAATTTATTCAATGCGCCAGCAGATTTTTCTCTGTGTCACTGTGTGAGTAAAGACTTCCATATGAATAAAGGCATCGCCCTTCATTTCAAAAATAAATATAACAATGTTACAGAGCTAATTTCGCAAAATAAAAATGTTGGTCAAGTTGCTTGTTTACGAAATCAAGACAGAATGCTTTACTACCTCATCACTAAAAATAAATTTTTTGATAAACCAACATACGAAAATGTATTTTCCACCTTATTGTCTCTAAAACTTTTATGCTTGAAAAATAGAGATAAATGTATTGCCCTTCCAAAACTATCGACAGGACTTGATAAATTAGACTGGAATCAAGTTTATGAAATGATTAAATATGTATTCTCAAATTGCGATATACAGGTAAAAATTTATACAAATCCACAAATTCCAGAAAATGTAAATAATCAATTAAATAAAGAGAAAATTACTTTTGAAAATTGCAAAGACCTTCATCAAAGAGAAATTAAATTTCCAAATCCTAATATATCAAGTGTACAAATTACAAAGATCGAAAACTCTAAAATTCCTATTAATTTCCAAGAAGTAATTGCAAGACGACATTCTTATGCCATAGAGTTTAATTGCGAGATAAAATTCAAACCAGAAACGTACAATGAAGCGGACTATTTGTCCCGATTAAAAATAGATGAAGATGAATCATTATATTTGAAGGACAACAATAAACGAAAGGAAGCACTTAAGATAAGCGATGATGCATCTCGAGATTGCAACAATGATGAATATAATATAGACGATTCGATTGTCCCCAGCGAAATTAATATCTTAGAAGAAGAGATTAATTCGTTATCTCCATACATAAAAACAAATGACCTAGATTCAGATGTAACCTCGGATGTAACTATTCCTTCAGATAAAACACCGCATGAAACAGATTCAGTTTCAAATCATGTACAGACAAATCGTAAAACCTTTAAAAATATATTGCAAGTAATTAATACTGCCACAGACAAAAACGCAGCAAATATTGGAAAATTAATTGAAAAGCGACGAAGTCAAAAAGACTTTCATAAAAATGAAGTTGTTCATTTAAAACAAAAATGTCAATCCAAATTTAAAAAACCTTACAAGAAAAAGTCTAGAAACATTATTACAGACATCAGGATCAGAAATCCTCAAAGCAAACATTTCTATCATAGAAATCGAATAAAACAAAGAAAACACTAATTAGTTTTCATAATTTTCAGATGACCCCTGTATCCTTCATCCTTTTATTTATATTGGTTATAGTTCATACATTCTCTGTTCAAGAGATTTCGCATAATTTAATACCTATACATTTAGGCAAAATTTAAAATGTAGCCGATCATGCTAAATATTTACTGTTTCATTATGATATATCGGGAATACCCGAATTAATTAGAATCCAAAAAGAAATAATTAAAGAAAGCATAAACACGACGTATACTGTTCCTGTGTACCAATATCTGGTTATCGCTAATACTTCGGTCAATAGAAATGAGCAAACTTTCAATAATATAATCACACAGAAAATACGTTCGCGAAAAGGACTATTGAATATTGGAGGATCCACTTCTAAATTTTTATTTGGTACCTTAGACGCGGACGATGAATTAATATATCAAAAATATTTTGAAGCAATTAAAAAGAATGAGAACATTTTGAAAGCTAATCAGTAGAAAATACTGCGAATAGTATCCGATACTCAAAAGAAATATGTGAATAATATTAATTTTTTAATTAAGAAAAACTGAACAGTTAAAGGTAGCTAACGATTTAAGTTTTGAAACTTAATCTAATAATTCTCCATTCACACGAGATAGCAATAATATATTATCAGAATTGAAAATGCCATCAGTTTTGCACGTTTGCACCTCTTACATGAAAATATTCTACCTCTGTCGAAATTTAATGAAGTAATAAAGAAAGAAAAAATGTTACCATTCTCTCATTTAACAGACTATTATGCTGTATGCGTAACAAAAGTTTTTATTAAGGGTTTCAATATTTTATTTAGCATAACCATACCAATTTTTAAGAATGATAAATATGACCTGTTTAGATTGTATAACATACCTTTCCGAAATACCAGAATTCCTAACCTTAATTCCTATGGGTTAACACGCAACGAAGAGATTGTATGGAATACCGAGGTCATTCAACAAGTCGAAGACTTCTACATCTGTAAACAAGAATACCTGAAGAAACCCCCTGAATGTGTCCGAATGGTTCTAAAAACCCTGCAAGAACATTGTAACATTGAACAGTTCGGTTGAGCCTCAAGAAGATTTATTCGAAATGGAAAATGGAAATATCATTTCCATTAACAATGAAATGATACAAGAAGAATGCGAAAGTGGTTCATTCTCTCATAAAATCCCTAAATTATCTCAGATTACGTCAGAATGTATAATTACTGATGGATTCAAGAGAATACACCCCCGAGAAGTTTTCAACACCTATGCTCAGGTCTATCTTGCGCCACTGGAAGCGAATTGGACCTATACAACAAATTGGAAGAATATCCAAGAAGAAGACATCCCCAAACTGGACGACCTATACCAATGGGCTCCACATCCTACAACTATAAGTTTCATAACAATTGTATTTGTAATCTTTATTATTATTGTAGTGATTATAATTTTTTATAGAATTTTCTTGAAGATTCGTCACCTTAAAATTAAGGATAACGAACTTTCTTTAAATGGGGAGGAGTTATGTAGTCAAATTACAGCTTATCCATTTTAATGACGTCAATAGTAACCTTGTAATGATTCATCGCTGCTTGCCTATATAAGCCCTCACTAACATAGAACCGTAAGATTAATTAAGTAACTTCCATCTTGTAAACTTCACATTGAATAAATTGTTTTTTTTAAAAAGTAATTCTTAGTGTTGAAAACCAAAATTATATATATAATTTTAGTTACTTAAAATATCATACGAAGTTTGCTATATTCAACCTCATGCTTAGTAACAATAATACATATATATATATATATATATATATATATATATATATATATCTATATATATATATATATATATATATATATATATATATATTCCAAGAGATATCAATTATTGGTATAACAGGTTTATTTCGAACATTACATTTTAAAATTAAAATTCATTGGACGTTTCAATGGAGTTTCCATCTTCATCAGCAGAATGTTCGTCGGTAGTTGTCACAATGTCACAAATGTATTGTGACAACTACCGACGAACATTCTGCTGATGAAGATGGAAACTCCATTGAAACGTCCAATGAATTTTAATTTTAAAATGTAATGTTCGAAATAAACCTGTTATACCAATAATTGATATCTCTTGGAATGAATACGATAAACAGGTAAAAATCAAGAATTCAAATATATATATATATATATATATATATATATATATATATATATATAAGCGTTAAAACACAACTTAAATATTTCAGGAGCAATAATTTATAGACTTTCGCTCTCTCACAGACTATGAAAACCATAAATTCATAGATTTGTTTTACAGTCTATTCATTTCTGTCTGAGAGGCTACCTCTTGAAGTTTTGTACCTACGGATATTGTTTTTTTCTGACATTAAAGTGGTTACTGGTAGAAATAAAACTAAAGAGAAAATATTATTCAAGTGAACCATATATGCTAACTTGAATCCAAGTATACTTAATTTAACGGAACTTAGCTTTGGTCTATATTAGGCTCTTGCACCGTATATTTATTAAACTAAGTTTAATGGTAAACCGAGTTTAATTTGACATTTTCGCTTGCACCAAAATATAAACGGCGTTTAAGATGCCCTAAACTCCGCATGAATTAAACGCCCAATTTTCGGCGTTTAATTCGAAGTTTAAGTAAATTTTGAGGTTGTTTGTAGACAAAACGGTTTATTTTTTCACTAAAAATTTAATTAATTTTTGCTGGCGGAAACTCGAATTTTTGTTTAAAATGTTTTATGAAGAGTTTGATATCTATAACGACAACTTGGACGTTCTAGAATTCCTGGAATATAGTAGCCTGTAACAGTAGACACATATTTATTTCAAAAATGTTTGCTTGGCAATGGTCAAGCTATGCAAAAGTGTAGGTATCCGATTATATTGTATTATTGTTATTGATTTTTTTTGTTCAATCAACAATAATCATCTTATACGTATTTTGCCATTGAGTGGTAAAACATATGGCCAGCAGAACTGAAGGCGTGATTCATAGTTTATATATACTGATGAACAATGCACTCATTTAACTCATAAATGCAAATTTACTCTGCATAATTAAAAACACACACAAAAAAAATTATTAATATGATATCACGGGTATAGTGCCCATTAAACCTATCTAACTTTGTAGGCATGACAGCTTGTCCTCCATGAATCAGCTACTTTTAACATTAAAATTGTATGCCTATGGAGGACATTTGCACAATTTGTTGGAGTTCATACATTCACAGTTTCCCGCTCTATCTGGAAAGTATCAGTGTGGTACCCTTTTCCTTTTACTATTATCTTCCATGTTATGCATATTTAATACAAATCACAAAAAAATCAATTTCTTTACTATCAAAACTAGGTTAGAAAAGTAGAAAAATAAATTCTGCTCCTTCTTTTTACTTCACGTACATCTCTGTTTCATCCAAAATAATACTAAAACGCAATTTAGCAATAGGCGTCCGAAATTAAGATCGTAGCGCCGGAACGGCTAATATCGGTACTAGAGCATGGGAGATTAGGTGTTTGTTTACATTGGTTGTAATGGTATTTACGTTCATTTCGTTTTGAGTTTTCGAACGTTTATCGTCGTAATTTGTGTTTTTTTGGACTTTATATTTTCCTGTGGTATATTGTGTTTGGATTGAGGACAATTTTATCTCTGTTCATTAGTAGATAACCTACCTACATCAAGTTGAAATTTACACTGAGTTTTTATCATTGAATATGAAAATCAATAATAGTATAAAGTAGAGGACGAATAAATTAATTGGTTGAAGGAACTATGTATACCTCATGAAAAGGCTGTATGATAGAACTCCTATTTATTTAAAAAATAAAAAAACTTTCAAAAGTTTCAAGAAAACATCTCTGACATGTCCACTTTCATTACGAACTGAAGAATTTTTGAGTATAATCGACAAAACTAAGTACTTACCAGCTAAACTGAAAGAAACAACATGAAATAAAAGAAGAATTAATATGAATACTCTGCTTGAATGGTTTGAACGTAATAAGTTATTATATTTTTTGAATTTTCCTGACGTATAACAGCTATCCTAAAAGTACGGTGGACCCCTGAAAGTCTGGTTTTTTTGATAAAATCTCTGTTTTCCTGATTATATAATTGAATATTTTAGTTTTTACCTAGCTATAGAGTCCAGATTTATTTCATATTATTGATGTTATGATAAACTGTTATTTTGGTTGTGCAAATAAACATCATTTGTTATTATTATTTTAATAGTATCTCTGGTTGTTACATGAAAGAAAATACAATAATCTAGAATCTCTGGATGATGGCCCAGGTTCAGATAAAAGTGGAAGATTTTTCGTAAGAATAGCATTGAACTTCAAAAACTCTACGTTTTCGGTTAGCTGAAAATTGCACATCATTAGTTGGTATAATTCTATATGGCAAAATCCACAAACTTACTGCAGGGAAAATAATTATTCTCAGTAAACTGTAAAGAACAACTCTCTTATGTTCAGACATTTTTTTTCAATCTTCAAGTTATGAATCCACAATTTTCTTCTGTTCTGTCCATCATTTCCTTGTTTCCCAACTTTGTTTGGAATGCAACTTTGAATTGTCCAGCTTCCGGAAAGGTATGTAAGCTATATTCGGTTTTTTTTGCCCAATATGAACAATAGAATACACAACAATAGTGATTCATCTCTTCTGAACGTTTGTAAACGATCCAAAATACAATTAAAACTCAACAACTTCTCATATAAAATACACGTAAACAGATGTAAACAAAGCAATCTATCTCCCATGCTCTAGTAATATTCGACACCGGTAGGGGGCGTATCGCTTATCATGTTTTCCCTATACGCGAAAAAAGGTTAGACTCCAGCGCCTCTACCGGTCACTTTTTCGTCCTCCACTGGGCCATTGATAGTTTGTTTACTTTCGTTTTCATATGACATGGCGTAGGAGTTTCCTGAATTTTATAATATATTTTTCGTTTTCTAGGACGGCTATTCTACTAATTCGTTCCTATAGGAGCATTTCGCATAGGAAAGTTTTTCCACTCCGCTACCAATTCCTCCCGCACGAGATCGGTTACACAGATCGGTATTCTACAATGCCATAGGAATGGATTCCGGCACACGACTTTTTCCTACAGTGTTGCCGATGATTCATT
>JARQZK010001864.1:0-17221 GCA_030704885.1 Cynegetis impunctata | reverse complement strand
AAGAATCACACAACTCCGAGAACGACGGTGTTTTCTTTGCATTTTACAAAAGAATTGATTAAAACTCAGATAAGTTTCAATCATCAATGAAAATTCGAGATGCTGCAGCCAAACCATTTAAAATTGTTGAATCTGTGTTGCCTGCACATTTATTGGTATTATTAGAATAAAATTTTTACAGTGATATGTGGTACGATAAATATGTCTTCTCCGTTCTTAGAAGATGACAAATTCATGGAAGATTAAGTGAAATGATGGAGTAACAAATTTATGTATATGATGGTGATTAGATTGAAGTTAGTTATAATAAGAATACACACGGAATGAAAAAGTTTTTCTTTGTATATTCATTATTAATACATCTTGAGTTACATTATGATTGATGGTATTTTATTATGAAAACCACTTTTGATTATATGAAACATTATGATTTCTTATTGAATCCATGTATACTACCAAATAAATATTTTTCGTGAAATTTTAAATATATTTTGTACAAAGTTCTTTCAGAAATAACGTCGATTAATAAAAAAAATTTTGTTGGATGAAGAATCATCAATAAAAAGTTTGGAAATAAGTTTATTGATAATTATCCATCGTATCTGGCTCTAAACTTCCTCCAGAATAGAGCACGAATTAATAGTTTCACAATTGATTCAGATTAGATATTTTACAAATCAAATTAAATCAAATCAAAATATATAAACAAAAAGCAGTAAACTTGACGATACCAGGCCTCGAATTTTCTTCATATTTCCAACATTTTATAATGAATTTGGATATTTCCAGCCTATCACTTTCTCTGTATTTTCGCTGGAGTAAATTTTCACCTACATATAGCTTCACACTTTCACTCGATACATTGTTATAGGAAAAAATCAAAAAACTTTCAAATCTCTCATATAATTCCTGTTGAAAGTTGGTTTTGAGATGCCATGTTTTGACGTTATCACCTGCGGAAGAGCACCAAAAAGTTCGAAACAAATGCAAACATCTACTTCCGTGTACATATCAGATAGGAGATTTGCTTTGTATATTTGATATTGTCCCGAAATACTTAGTTCATCACATGAATAACATATGTATATATATATATATATATATATATATATATATATATATATAATATATATATATATAAAATATACAGTTCCTTATATACATCACAAGAAAATAACTTTATATATATATAATATATATATATATATATATATATAAATATCAGTTCCTGTATAATATATCAAAGAAAAATAATATATATATATATATATATGTATATATATATAAATATATATATATATATATATATATTTATTTATTCTTCGAAATTCAAAACTTTAAAAACATTGAAATCATTTTACCATTATGAATTTTTAGTACCATCGGTTTCTTCAGAACATCAAACAACATCAATTTTTTCTAGAATAGGTATAATATCGAACATATTGCAGTCAAATTCACGAGTAATGTCTTTTTAAAAACATCTAATATTAGTAGACCTGACTAATGATATTAGATTGGAAGTATGCCATCACTGAAGATGACCAGAGTGGCAAAACATTGAATGAAACATAGTTGTCTGATATTTTAGTTTTTAATTTTTCAACATTTTCTGAATATTTGAGTAATTTTGACCTCCAAAATATTTTGAGAAAATCAAGAATTTCGTGACGAAACATCAATTATTGATAAAATTGGTTTAAAAAATTTGAATTGCCTATTATTTGCTCATAAAATATAAATTAGTTAGAAATATATAATAATAGAAATAAATATATATATATATATATATATATATATATATATATATATATATATATATATATATATATATATATATATATATATATATATATATATATATAATACATATATATATATATATATATATATATATATATATATATATATATATATATATATATATATATATATATATATAATATAGATATATATAAAATATATATATATATATATATATATATATATATATATATATATAGATATATATATATATATATATATATATATATATATATATAAAATATAATATATATATATATATATATATATATATATATATATATATATATATATATATATATATATAAAGAGATTTTTAGTAAAGTATGGTCACAGTAGAGAACATTTTATTAACTGTAAAGTTCATACAATTCAGTCCGATTATATTCAATTTTCATTATGCCAAACTTTTAACTTCTTAAAATTAATTAAAGCGGAATTTATTCTCGTAACGGAGTAGAATTCTCCGACTAAATTGATTGGAAAAGTGATGACTGGCTATTTAATTTCATAGAGGAAGTGGTCGAACACCTCAGATGCTACTCCAGTGTGTAAATATTATGAGAACATTATTTCAATCTTCTTTAATTGATGTTTACTGATATGTTAGAAAATAACGCTTTTATGTCGAACAAGATTGGAAATAACACAAAATACACACATATCATTTTGTATGTTGTTAGAAGCTAACGAAGTTTGTTTTCGAAGAATCTAAAACTTATTGATAAAAACAAATACCGGTGATTTCTGGAACCAACTAAAATAGTTTGAACAACGCATTAGAGGATATTTATTTCACATGAATAATTAATTCATAATTGAGTACTAATATCAATGAAAATAACAATATCATTCATTATGCGATAAGTTAAAAAGGTACATAAAAGATGAAATTCACAAAAGCCTCCTTTCATGACACCACTTGTAATAAAAAAGACAATAAAAATATATAATTTCGCGTAACCATTATATTGAATATGTATTTCTTATATTACTTTTTGAATACATTCAAAGAAGTGTTGTCCATTAAATGGAAAATCACTATTCAATAATTGTATAGAACAGAATGCAAATAATCTTCTAGATTTCTGTCAAAAATGTTCGTGAAAATCGAATTTCTGAGGTTCAGATTGTGTAGGTCCTTTTTTAGGATAATGTATATACCTACATCAGTTAATTCTCAAAATTTTTCACACAATTTGAAAAATCAGTCTGTATTTGAACATTTTACTTGCGATGGAAATATGTGATCAAATTTACTAACGCAGCACATAAATCTCATACACGCATTTTGAAGCAATTATATAATTCCGTGACCTTTCTTGTTCAGATATTCAAAATAGACTACAGTACAGTAGCCTAATTGAGACAAAAATACAGATTATACCAGTGTTAGCTCCACCCGCTTCGGCAGTTAGTACTTGTTGGAGTACATATAGACTTTTTAATCTATTGTATGAGCTAACAGATTTATATTTAAAAAATTCCCAAAATCAAGGACACTATCAAACACTGTTCCTAGATTTCTGGCTGATTTACCTAGTTCTAACACTATTCTATTCATATTCATTCCCACTAAATTATTATAATGATTAAACTTGTTTCTAATGCCGCAACTTACAGTCATAAGGTATACAGATTTTGTGAGCTATAAAATCAATCCATGATCCTCAGACCACATCATTTATCAATTCCGCTCACATTTTTGATAAACGGTTCATTCGAACGTGGATATTTCCCATAGGAACTAAAGACCGCCCTCGTGACACCGGTATATAAGAGAGGTGATCACTCTCGCATTGAGAACTATCGACCGATCAATTTGCTGTCCGTTTTCTCAAAAATTTTGGAGAAGTTCTTTTTGAGGCGTCTTTGCGCATTCATTGATATATGCTTTTGTCCAATAACCAGTTTGGTTTTAGGAAAGGCAAGTCAGCACAAGACGCAATTATATCCTTGTATGATACGGTCTTGGGTTGCTTCGAGGAAATAAAATATTGTCTGGGTATGTTTTTCGATCTGAGTCGAGCTTTCGACACTATCGACATCCAGAGGCTTCTCCAGAAGCTGGAACATATGTGTATAAGAGGTGTGCCACTGAGCTGGATAGGATCATATCTCTCCGATAGAACTGAAGTAGTGCATATTCGGGATGGTGGAACGCGCGTGTTTTCAAGGCAAGCAACATTGAGTACTGGAGTGCCGCAGGGCAGTACTATGGGACCCATTCTGTTCATATTGCTGATAAATGATGTAATAACTTTTATGGAGGAATGTGGTATTGTCCTGGTTAACGCTGATGACAGTTCTGTTATAGTATCTTCAACCCATATTCATGACCTAGCAACTAAAGCGTCTATGTGTCTATCTAAGATGACCGAGTATTGCGTCACAAATCGACTCACTCTAAATCAGCAAAAAACGGATTTGATACTCTTTTAACCTGCTGGCATCACTTGTAAGCAAAGTCCATTAGTAAGGGCGCATAATGAAAAAAGCCTTCAAATAAGCGAAGAAGTGGGTTTCTTGGGCGTCAAAATCGACAGCCACTTAATGAATAGACCTCAAGTTAGAGCACTATGCGGCAGGCTGGCATCGTGCAATTTTGCAATTCGTCAACTAAAACATTCCTGTGATCTCTACGTTATTAGATCCTATTATTTTGCATCTGTAAACTCAATCCTGGAGTATGGAATATTGGGATAGGGAAGTTGTTCAAATGTGGAATCTGTATGATGCAGAAGAGAATTATCAGGTCAATGTTTGGCATCTCGAGACGCACTTCTTGCCGAGAATTTTTCAGGGACAATTTCCTGACTGTAACATCAATATTTATTTTGCATTGTGCGTTATATGTTAGGACTCACCTATCTTCGTATGTTAAAACTGATGAAATCCACTCATATGGCACACGCTGTGCCTCTGAAAGAAAGATTTGTCCACCATTCACTAGATTGAAGCAGGTTTAGGAAAGCATATTCATACAGGGCACAAAAATTTATAACCATCTACCGGATCACATACGCATGATTAAAAATCATAATAAATTCAAACAAAGTATCAAACTATTGTTATTAAAAAATGTGTTCTATTCTATCGATGAATACTTTGACCATAATTTGTGAAATTGTTGGAATTTTTTGTCTGTCCAATTTTTGATTAGTTTTACTGTTTAGTGTTGTCCTGTGACATACATTCACTTATTGTGGGAAATTTATTTTGACCCTATATTTATTTTATATTTTATGATTGACATTTTCCCATACTTTGTATTAAGTCAGTGGAAATAAAGATTGTTGTTATTATTATTATTACTATTATCTCAAGAAAACTAGGAGAGTTTTCCAGAAAGGCGTAATACGAGAAAACAAAAGCGGTCCAAAAATACTTTCATGAAGACCACTGTGCATCACTAATGGGGAAGTTGATTCAATTCAAAAACGCATGTCATTTCGACAAAAAGAATGCAGCGATAAGAAAAAATATTCAATACTCCCAAATACCACCTTCCTAATACTAACCGAACTCACGTACAAAATTTTAACGTTTTAACTGAGTTTGAAGTGGCTGCAACGATGCACAATTCACGACAATACTCAAAAATGCTTCAACCCTTAACATAAAAATTTCGAAAATTTTGTTATAGGAGATCTAAAACGGATATTAAAACCACTTCCTTATTTCAATGATGATTTTTCCTACAGTGCAATAGTTGAGTTTTCAGGGGAAAATAAGACTGATCCAAATTCACTCCAATGAAAACTTTATGGAAGCAATTGCAAATTGCATATATCAAATTGAAGAAGAGGAGAAAGATATTTGAAGATTCAATTCAGGAATGATACAGGAATGAGAATCTCCTTATCCTAATTCATTATAAGATTATACAAAAAATTTCTAATGCTATGGAAGTAGGAAGTTGTAGATGAACTTTATTCAAGAATCTTAATTTCGTGTTAACAACGTACAGTAACTTCTTTATTCATCGTCTTCTAAACAACCTGTTTACCATCCAAATATCTCATTTAAAGTTCATTTCTAGAATCTCATTCAGTTGAAAAGTTTAATTTTACTGGATTCGGTCATAATGAAAAGTCACAAGTCTCTACGTTCGCATTCCCAATCAACTGAATGGAAATGGCATAAAACTTGTTGTTCATGAGGTGACTTCGTTGTGGAGTTCTGAAAGTTCAGGTTCGAAATTTCATTCGTCGAGGTATTCAGGGACATAGAGTAGAGAGAAAGGACAAGAGGATATTGGAATGTTTCCTATACTTCTTTCGCTTAGAGCAGTTGAAAACTTTTGACGGGAAGTTTCAAATATATGTTGCTATTCGAAGTATTCAGTTGTACATGTTGTTAGGATCTTATTCAAACTGTCCTGTCTTAAATTGGAACATGTTATTGAATTTTATGTAACATGTGGATCCAAAGTTTATAAAAAATGGATACTGAAATTCATTAAACTTTTAGTCAACTTCACTTGTTACTGCCGAAACAAGGTCGTTCAATAGCTGACATTTACTGGCTTGTTAATTTCATCCCTGTCAGCGGTATCATTCAGAAAAATCGAACGTTTTATAGGGAACATATATTAAGTATCATTTAAAGCTTTCTGGTGTCGAGAATTCTCAAGTTCTGATGGAAAATAAGCTTATGAACATGTGAGGTTCAAAATATACATTTATTATTCCTATTTTACTCGAAACTGATAGAAAATAATAGACTATTGCATTGTACCGAAAGTCAACAGTGAGATGCAGGTTCCCCTGGACCACGATTTTTGATATATATATATATATATATATATATATATATATATATATATATATATATATATATATATATATATATATATATATATATATATATATATATATATATATATATATATATATATATATATATATAAATACATGTATATATATATATACAGGGTGTACCAATCTTACAACAAACTTCGGTATTTGGGATATTTTGAGATATATCAAAAAATTTTTTCAAAAAAAATGGTATGTGTCTTTAAGGTCCATATTTTGAAATTATTTCGAACTATACAGAGTGTTGCATAACTCCGTTACAAACTAAACATATGGTTTTTTAAATGAGAACCCCTATATATTATACCGAATTCGGATTACTCACATTTTTTGAAGCTTTTGATATAAGATTTTGCTATGTTATACAGAGTACTTCAAAAGATATGGACACGTTTATATGAAAATCGTAGGTAAATCAACGCTCTGTAGCTTATTGCGCATTGGAGAAAAAAATTTTATTTTGCCTAACGGTGTTTCGTAATATGATGCAATATCTTCGTATTATATTAAATTTGAATTATTTCTTATTTTGTATACAGGGTGGACGGAAACTCGAACCTTTCATTTTCTCTCTTATTTCAAATGGAACACCCTGTATTTTATAGCACAAATAGAATCTTCTATTATATAACTTTATTTTTTGTCAAGCATTCCCTATACCCAAAGTTAATAAAAACAGAGTTATTTTGTAATATTTATTGTGAACCATAATTATTAACCTTATATGTGAAAGCAATAAACGTTGAATGTAAAAAAAAATCCTATATAATAATAAATTTTAATAAACAATTTATTCTTAACAGAACAAGTCACCAAAAGTATAATTCTAACTGTAATATATAATACTAAATAAATAATTGGTTTGCCATTTTGGACTTCCTAAAATGCAGGCGGCCGAAGGCCGCATTATGGCAAACTTATAAAGCCGAGATAAGGAGATCGACCCCGAATCGCGGAGCCCGAAGGGCCCCGTCGATCGCCGCCGACCTTTTTGTAGTGCTTAGGCTATGTCCCGTTCTCGACCGCGACGCCGATCTTCGATATCGAACGTTTAAAGTTTGACGTTTCTCCGAAATTCGCGAAAACGGCTGCATTCCCGACGCTTAAGAACTATTTTCGCGTCACATGGACTCACGCGTCACGGAATTCACGTGACCGGCTTTGGAGCCGATAGTTGGACGGGTTGAATTCTATCGAGAAGTTTCGGTACGGCGAGGCCCAATGAGGTCGTAGCATCTAGCCGATAACGCACGAAATCGAAATTGACAGCGAGCAGATGGCGCGCCCGTTCGACAGAGGCAGGGACGGGCTCAGCACTCGACGCGTCGCGTACCGTTCGAAAAAGGCAGGGACGGGCTTTGCACTCATCGTGGTTTGGGAAATTATATTCTCATCGATCTATATTTTTCACGGATCTATTTAATAGGCGATGGAGCCTCTCACTAGTATTAAACTGAATGTTCAAAGTGTTCCCGTTAACATCAATGCAATGCTGGAAACCATAACATTTTCTCAGTTAGCGTTGAAATCGATGCTAACGATGAACACTTTGAACATTTAGTTTAATATTACGGTTCGAATTATACTTTTGGTGACTTGTTTTGTTAAGAATAAATTATTTATTAAGATTTATTATTATTTAGGATTTTTTGTTACATTCAACGTGTATTGCTTTCACATTTAAGGTTTATAATTATGGTTCACAATAAATATTATAAAATAACTCTGTTTCTATTACTTTTGGATATAGGGAATGCTTCACAAAAATTGAAGTTACATAATAGAAGATTCTATTTGTGCTATAAAATACAGGGTGTTCCATTTGAAATAATAGAGAAAATGAAAGGTTCGAGTTTCCGTCCCCCTGTATACAAAATGGGAAATAATTCAAATTTAATATAATACGGAGATATTGCATCATATTACGAAACTCTGTTAGGCAAAATAAAATTTTTTTCTCCAACGCACAATAAGCTACAGAGCGTTGATTTACCTACGATTGTCATATAAACGTGTCCATATCTTCTGAAGTACTCTGTATAACATAGCAAAACCTTGAATCAAACGCTTCAAACAAATGTGAGTAATCCGAATTCGGTATAATATACAGGGGTACTCATTTGAAAAACCATATGTTTAGTTTGTAACGGAGTTATGCAACACTCTGTATAGTTCGAGATA
The DNA here is from genome assembly GCA_030704885.1 of Cynegetis impunctata. Lineage (NCBI taxonomy): Eukaryota > Metazoa > Arthropoda > Insecta > Coleoptera > Coccinellidae > Cynegetis > Cynegetis impunctata. Next base: position 8,417 of record JARQZK010001864.1, on the reverse strand, counting down.
ATTTCGAAATATAATTGGTACACCCTATATATATATATATATATATATATATATATATATATATATATATATATATATATAATAGCTATTTATGATATTATTGTTAAAAGTTATACTATATTTTGTGAGTGGACGAACAAAATAAAGTCTCTTTTAATACAAATATCATACACTATTTTTTGTACACCTTTCCTATTTTGGTAACAAAATAAAAGTCGAAATCGCATACTTTTGACATCTCTTGACAACTAATTATTTTTGATTTTTTAACAAGCGTCGTGTATGTTGTGGGTTGTGGTAACCATCGTAATTAGTAAGTGACTAAAACAGTTCTAAAAATGTCAGTCGATAAAAATTCTTATTCAAATAAAAGTGATGATTTGTTACCAATGGACATTGAAGAGCCTGCAAAAAGAGCCACACTAGAAATACTGCCAAAAAAGTCGCGCCAGCAGTACGAAATTGCATATACTAATTTTCTCGCCCGGTGTAGATTGAAGAACTGTAACGGGTTAATTCACCGATTAACCAACGCCACTGAATTCTTCTTCATCGGGGTACCGTGAGTTCACGCTTCACTTTTGTCCTCTATGATTAAGGAGTTGCGTGGAACGAGAGTATCTAAAAAGGTCTTACACGTAGCACGATAACATCGCTCTCTTTCGACAAGTGTCTGTTGAATCGTTAAGTTAGAGTAAAATTATATTAAATAACTACTGAACGAATATTCAGTACCTATATTAAAATTATTAAGTATCTGTGGCGTCTGATAGACGCCACTTGGTCTGGAGTTTAACGTTCTCAGGAGCTAAAAGCCACATTACCTGCAGTTTGGAATCCACATTATCTGCAGTTTGGAATCCACACTATCTGAAGTTTGAAATCCACATTATCTGGAGCTACCAAGGACTTGGGACAAAGATAGGGCAGAAGTCAAGAGTCTAAAGAGGAATCTCAAACGTCGAACTTTGTAAAAACAACAAGATAAGTCTCATTATAATTATATGTAATAGAAAACAGTAAATACCTTCAATTTACTTAGTAGTTATTATTCCTGAGAACAACCCAGAACCCTAATATGTTTAACCAATCTCCCTGCTAGCTCGGGCATAAATATCTATTAAAAGGGAGGTTGGTTACAGAACATAGAAGGAAACTTCAGTGAAACTGTCTTTGAAAATGTTCGTTTATAAGGATTTTTCTTTTAACACTACGTGTTAAAAATATTTTGAGTGTTAAAAATATTTTTAACACTATGGCTTATAAACGCACACTTTTAAAACTCAAAGAAGGCATTGAAAACATCACTTTTGATGGCTGGTGTACAAAAAATCTATTTATAGATCATATTATATAAATATATATATATATATATATATATATATATATATATATATATATATATATATATATATTATAATATATATATATATTTAACATTATATATATATATATATATATATATATATATATATATATATATATATATATATATAAAAATATATATATATATATATATATATATTTATATATATTTACGGTACATTTTGGCCTATCCATATAAAATTTCATAGTATGGCCTTCTAGGGTGTTTATAAGAGTGTTTAGAGAAAAATAAGAGATTTAATGATTTTTATTGCACAAACACCACTCCAAACTGCGCACCTCCACAGATTAAGTTATAGGGTTAAAATTTAGCACGTGATTGAGAAACGTATACTTCATTGGTTTCAACTATTTTCTTTGAAAGGCGCCTTTTGAATGTAGGATTTCATGTTTAGTATTTTGCTCTTCTCCAGTGTCCTTTCAAATTGACTTGGAGGGGGTTGAGGATTTGTGTGTGAAAAGAAATGAAAATGAGATGAAAATACGTTCTTAATGATGAAGTTCTATGTTGCGCACGCTTGTTTTGTTTTTGGCAATGATGACTCATTTTTCACAAATTCAATAATAGCCATCGTAACCTTCAATTTGAGAACTTAAATGAAATGATCTAAGCATTGAGAAAATAAAGACCCCTAACTTGAATATTTGATCAAATATATTCCTGAGAGTACCTTGTGAGAATGTTGAATAAATTCAATTACCAAAAAGTACAAAATTATGTTGATTGAGATGAGGTTTAGATTTGGGATGAAGTCATTATATGTTTAGGTTAAAATATGATATTAGTTTGCCTATTACCTTCATAACGTGTCAGTGAAAGTGGAATATATCATAGCTTGATAACCATCACATTTGAAAACTGTAAAATTTGTCTTTAGAAAATCCAAATGGCTTCCGAGAAATTAATTTCAGTATACATTTTAGTGAATTTTTACGATCTTAGATAAAGGAATTGTGGGGCATTGTACTGGGACCCAGTATATTCTCCAAAATAAGTCCGCATGAAATAACGTGTAGATGAGTTTCAAGAATAATAGCATCATTAATCAATCGAAATTAACATCATTGCATTCGCGCTTTCATCACAAGCGAGCTATTATGGAAAATGCTGGGTATATTCTTCAGAGAAATTTTTTATTTTCAATGATACCTGCTGATAACAGATATTGTATTCCTTCAAATTCAGATTTTCCTAAATTCAAATATGAATTTTTCAGCGATATCGATTCTAATCTAAGAGAAGGGAATAACAAATATATATATATATATATATATATATATATATATATATATATATATATATATATATATATATATATATATATATATATATATATATATATATATATATATATATATATATATATATATATATATATATATATATATATATATATATATATATATATATATATATATATATATATATATAATTATTTATTTGAATTGCTGCTGCCTGTCAACTATTTTTAACTTTTTGATAATTATTAGCAATAACAGGCTTGGTGAATCTCAAAAGACTTGATTTTATTAAAAAGTTGACGTTTCGCCACGACATTCGTGGCTTTATCAAAACTTTTGACAAAATTGAAAATTCTTTGACATTTATTGATTTGAAAAAATTTGAGTAGTTAAAAAAGACTACTATGTTTCATCAATTTTTTTCGGCTGTGGCCTTTCTCTGTTATTTATTACGTGCTATTCAGTCCAATATTAACATTCAAATCTGTTATTATTAGATGGTAAGGGAAACCACAGAAACCTTTACCCACGTAATGTTCTAAATTAAAAAGTAAAACACCTCTTCTACAAAAATCTCATGTTTTTTATAGTATACCTTGTAATAATTGTAATAAATCATACATAGGACAATATTTTTCGAAATTTAGAAGAAAGATTAAAAGCACACAAATATACCAGAACACAAACCACAGCCCTAATCAAACATAAAAACAATGAGAATCATAGTTTCAACTTTAATAGCACAAAAATTTAAGAAATAGAGAAAGATCAAAAACGCAGAGAAATTTTAGAAATGTTACATATTCAAAAAAATTTAAATAATGTCGTAAATGATAGAACAGATATAAAACATTTAAGTTCAATATACGCAGATTTAATTCTTCAATTTTTCTAAGAAACAACATAAATCAAAACAAAATAATTCAACAAACAAACTCTAACCATAACAACTCATCTTCTTAGACAGAATCTAAACATCTAGAATTTTCAATTTTTCTGAAACGAAAGTATAGTTTAAAACATTTGATCTCCAAAATACAAGTAATGTCTTTTTAAAGACAAATCCAACAATCAAATATTTTAATCCTATTTTGTACATTACGTGGGTGAAGGTTTCCGTGGTTCCCTTCCCATCTAATATCAACAGACCTGACTGTTAATATTGGACTAAATAGCACGTAATTAATAACTGAAGATGGCCACAGCCGTAATAGAAATTTTTGAAAAAAACATAAATAGTACCCTATTCCTTGACTTTTCAAAATCAAAATAATTTGAACCTATTTCGGACATTACGTGGGTAAAGGTTTCTGTGGTTTCCCTTACCATCTAATAATAACAGATTTGAATGTTAATATTGGACTGAATAGCACGTAATATATAACAGAGAACGGCCACAGCTGAAGAATTTTGATGAAACATAGTAGTCTTTTTTAACTATTCAAATTTTTTCAAATCAAATCAATCAAAATATGTCAAAGAATTTTCAATTTTTTCAATTGAAAATTCTTTGACATGTTTTGATTGATTTGATTTGAAAAAATTTGAATAGTTAAAAAAGACTACTATGTTTCATCAGTTTTGATAAAGCCACGAATGTCGTGGCGAAACGTCAACTTTTTATTGATATCGAGTTTTTTGAGATTCACCAAGCCTGTTATTGCTAATAATTATCATGAAGTTATATATATATATATATATATATATATATATATATATATATATATATATATATATATATATATATATATATATATATATATATATTCATATATATGTATATTATATTTCCTGTGCTTAAATAATGAGTAATCTCTGAGATTGAATAACTGAGATTGAATTCTCGCACATCACTTGGTGAAACATCATAAAGAATAAAGTATAAACTTTAAAATAAAAACACTTGGCTTATGTTTCACAATATAAATAAATATTTAGATACTGTATTAGCATTGACGAAAAGTCGACATGTTTCGAGTTATGAACTCATTATCAAGACTGACTACAGGAGAGTATTGCATCGTAATTTATAAAACAGACAAAAGCAGAGGTGATACCTGAAAATCAATTTGTTCGTTTACAAGGGGTTATTGACTATTATGGGCGGAACTTATTTCGAGAATTTCAAGAAGGTGAAGGCGTTTTCCTTCGTTACCTGAATGTAATAATTTGGTTTTGTTGAAATCCAGGAATTGATTGAATTTTATACAATGTTCAGAGAAGCCAGTGGTATTTTTGTTTTGTAAAATTGACTTTTTATGTTCTTCAACACGAATATTTATATTCCTTCCTGTCTGTCCAATATAGAAAGCAGGACATTCCTCGCAAAATATTTTTTAAATACCACTGTTTCCTACGATGTTAGATTTTTCTTTATTATCGACCAAGAATGACTTCAAGTTTCTTTTATTTGTACAAATTGTTTTAACGTTATTTTTCGATAGTCTGTTACAAGTTTTGCTACTCAATGAAGTTAAAAATATTGTTAAGCGATATCTTGAGATGAACCCAAATTTAACAACTCAAGCAGTCAACGAAACAATGTCTGCCTTAAACTTATGTTTGAAACAGAGTTATTTCAAATTTAATAATATAATATACAAACAAGGAGACGGATTGCCCATGGGATCACCGTTATCGCCTTTTTTGAGTGAAATTTTCATGAATAACTTGGAAGAAAAAATTTTCAATGATGATAATAATTTAATTACTAACGTTTCATTATGGAGGCGTTATGTAGATGATATTTTTTGTATTTGGACCGGTACAGATAGGCAGTTAGATAATTTCCTTAAATATATAAATACTTCCTACAACTCGATTCAATTCACAAAAGAAGTAGAAAACGAAAACGGTACCTTGAATTTCTTAGACGTTCAGATTGCTAGGAATTTGAATTCTCTTACTTTCAACATTTATAGAAAACCAACCTGCACAGATACTTTAATTCACAGCGACAGTAACCAACACATTAAAATAAAACTAAGTGCTTTTCATTCGTTCATACATAGGTTGTTCACGATTCCATTATCGGAAACAAATTTTCAATCTGAAGTTAATACAATTAAATTATTAGCCATCAATAACGGTTACAATGAAAGTTTTATCGACAAGCTCATTGGGAAAAAACGAAAAAAGTATCTGTTGCATTCAATATACCCCACGCAAACTATTAATGAAGAACAAAAATACTTCCCAATAAAATATGTGCCTAATTTGAGTAGCAAAATTTGTAACAGACTATCGAAAAATAACGTTAAAACAATTTGTACAAATAAAAGAAACTTGAAGTCATTCTTGGTCAATAATAAAGAAAAATCCAACATCGGAGAAAACAGTGGTATTTAACAAATATTTTGCTACGAATGTCCTGCTTTCTATATTGGACAGACAGGAAGGAATATAATAATATTCGTGTTGAAGAACATAAAAAATCAATTTTACAAAACAAAAATACCACTGGCTTCTCTGAACATTGTATAAAATTCAATCACTTCCTGGATTTCAACAAAACCAAATTGTTACATTCAGGTAACAAAGGAAAACGCCTAGACCTTCTTGAAATTCTCGAAATAAGTTCCGCCCATAATAGTCAATTACCCCTTTTAAACGAACAAATTGATTTTCAGGTATCAACTCTGCTTTTGTCTGTTTTATAAATTACGATGCAATACTCTCCTGTAGTCAGTCTTGATAATGAGTTCATAACTCGAAACATGTCGACTTTTCGTTACTGCTGAATACAGTATCTAAATATTTTTTTATATTGTGAAACATAAGCCAACTGTTTTTATTTTAAAGTTTATACTTTATTCTTAATGAGTAATCTATTAATTATTTTGAAGACTACGTCAGCTCAATATTTAAAAACCTCTATCCATATTCACTCGAGAAGTTCCCCATGATTGATTGAAGCTGTAACTTACATTGGGAATTATTGAAATACAGAGATCATTTATGTAATGTGAACATGAATATATTGTACCTATTCCATTCAAAATCATTGAAAACTTTTCCAAAAGAACGCGCATATAAATTCAAGCTATCACAAATTTTCACTGATACTCCGGGTCTGAATATTAGCATCTAGTCGAGATGATGACAAGTGATTCAGATCAAATTTCATCCAAAAATGTCGAAGAAAATAAAAACTGCAGAGCATCAGAGATTTGACATAGGAAGCAATGATTCTGATTGAACCCTAATGAGATTTGACAAAATAGAAGCTGTAGTGTGTTATTTACCTAATTCAAGTGATGTGTCGAAAAAAGAATTTTTAAGCAAGATGATGAAAATCAATTTCCACTTTTCTTTAGAGATCTAATGACCAAAATAGGCCAACAAAACGGCCTCTGATATAAAATTGGTTGTTCCTCTGCTGCTGCACCACGCTTGGAATTAAAAGCTTTCTCATAACATGGCTTACTTTTTGTAGGTAGCAGACTTTCTTCTATCTTATCCGCAGCTTCTTTCAAATCAGGTAGAGTACAGCTAATTAACTCGTCGTTACTATCGGACAACATCTTTAATCTGTACCTATTTTTTTTTCTTAAAAAACGCTAACTTTCAAACAATTTTAAGCGACTTGTATATAACTGCTTTCAACTGGTGACAACGAATAACAATGGAAATAAAAGGTAATAACCGGTACGATAAAATGTATTATTTCAAAAAGGCCTATCATGCAAAAAAATTCAATTTTTACTTGAATCATAAATTCATGGCTGAAAATAAAATAGTATACAATCCTCGATGGAAAATTCCATTGCGGTCTCCAGATTATAGTTTATCGATAAACTATAATCTCTCGATCAGCAATGAAACAATCGCCTCGTATTGTAATATACTATTAAATACTAATTGAACTTACAAGACAGGCATAAATTGAATATTGCATTTAATTTTTGTTGCTTGTGAACTTTATCTGCTGTTGTATCAGGACGAGTGGCTATTTTGTCAAAGGTACGCTTCACTGGATTCTATTGTAGAGTGGCTCTTTACATTGAAGTAGGCGGTGTCATTTATTTTCATGATAATTATGAAAGATTTTGAGCCCTTGATGATGGTTGATTGGATTGGGAAGGTTGTTAAAGAATGAAACTTGTAGCATTGGATTGGTTTGAAGTATTTGAATTAGCAGCAGTTGGTATGTAGGGCTGAGAGGGAAGAGTATGTCCTTGTTTTTTGCAATTAAAGCGTCTTGGGATAGGAATGTTTGGTAAGTGGTATTTACATCATCTACTAAGAATTATTCAGGAATTTGATTTTCGGGAGGTCTGATCAAGATCTTCTCACGTCAGATGCTGTATATATGGAAGTACTGATTTTCAGGAATGTCATTGGTGAATGCTTTATAAAGCCTATTTTCTCTAGCTCATCTATTAATAACGAGTTGGACATGTATTGGTAAGTGCTAACCCTTTTAATGCGGTTTATACTTCACGTCATTGGAATATTTGATTAATTCATTTTGATGATTACATGAATGCTAATGATGAACTTTAATGTCTAATTGCTACAAAACTTTTAAATTTGTCAGGAGCTGAAAAAATTTTTATTTCTCAATTCTAATCAGCACTGGGTATAAATATATAAGAAGTAATTGAATACCGAAAATTGTTCTATCTGGGCTATATTATGAAAAATGAAGAGAGGTATAACTTATCTCAGCAAATACTACAGTGAAAGATTGAAGAGACGCAAGAACTCGCAAGAAAAAAATATTCTGGCTTGCCAACCTTAGGATACAGTTTGATGAAAGTTCGGCAGAGCTGTTCGGAATTGCGACA
>JARQZK010001863.1:0-17255 GCA_030704885.1 Cynegetis impunctata | reverse complement strand
GTCAGCATATATTTGAGTTTTACTTTCCAGGTCAGCATATATTTCAGTTTTACTCTCCAGGACAGCATATTATATTTCAGTTTTACTCTTTAGGGCAGCATATATTTCAGTTTTGATGCTCTTGTTAGCATATATTTCAGTTTTTCTCTTTCATGTCAACATATATTTCAGTTTTGCTCCTCAGGTCATGCATATATTTCAGATTTTATCTTCAGATCAGCATGTATTTGTTTTATTCATCAGCTCAGGATATAAAACTCTTTCATATCACACACTGTTGTTAGTTGATCACTGTTAACAGTGAAGTAACCTTCAATATACCAGATATAAAAAATATGAATAGAAACTTTCTGAATATGTCCATATGGAGACAATTATCATCGGCGAACAGGCCAATGATAATTTTTTAGCTAAGGCATGCATTTTACATTTTTACTAATTGAAAACTTTATTTTACTCGGTTTTGAGGCGGTCAAGTCGTAATTAGTTACGAGATTTCGTGTTTAACATTTCGGACAGTTATTATCGAATCCGGCCCGTGTCGGACGATGGGAGACAAACAGATCGAATCGGTCCATCGGTTATTTTTGAGGGGGATAATTACGGAAATAACATTATGTTGAATTGGAGTCACAGCAGGTGGCGCGTTTTGTTTTTGACGTACTGTCTGCTGCCGATTAGAATGTCGTCCGGTTTGTTTCGCAATATTGGGATCCACGGCACACTACAACTACGAAAAAATACGACTAAAAAGGGGAAATCATCTGCACGTGACGACTTATAAGGCCCCTACACACGGGCGTCGATGTCTTGATACCATCAAAGTGCACCAATAACTTTAATGTGGATCAGAAAACGCACGGTTTTTGAATGCACAGCCCGGATGAACGCCGCGTTGATGTTTTCTGATTGCTTGAATTTTTGAAGTGCGCATTCCAACGAATGCATTCAAGTCTCTACGTGTGGATGCAAATTACCGTGGAATGTGCGTTTTAAAGGCAGTAGCGGCGCGTTAAGTTTATGAAATAATTTGTTAACGCAGTAAGTATTTAAAATAATAAGTTAAATATTTCACGAATTTGTATAATATTTACTGAAAATGTTTGCAGATAGTTTCAATCATTATGTCTGACTTGCAGAACAATGTCCGGGAATTTTCTACGGGAATTTGTGGAGTTGTAACAGGACCTACCCTGCTTGTGGCAGACCAAAATAAAAAAATTAAGCACACAAAATATCGATAGAGAAAGCTGCAAATCATTCAACCAATGCTACAAAAAGTACAGTTGTCGCTAAAATCAATAGTCTTCGTGGTGGGTATTGGAGATAAAATGACAAAGTTTTTATCTCAAAGAGAAGTGGTACGGTGAGGCGTTCGGAGATATTAAAGTAGTGAATTTTAAATCTTGGTAATTTCTTGCAGTAATTTCTGCAGTTATTGCCAATCTCATCATTGTGTCTTGACGTATTATTAATGGAATAACCATGTCCAATAGTTACGAATAGGTTTCTTCGTCCATCCTTACGTAATTACGAGAGCCCTCTAGTTCTAACCTCCATTTTTCTAACAGGTGAAAGTCCAGAAAGACGGAGATGGTTCTCTTCACAAAGAAAAGGAAACTGGGGCCATTAAAAGCACCTGTTCTCCTAAACACAGAATTAAGTTTCATGTCAGCTGTCAAATATCTGGGAGTGACCTTTGACGCCAAACTCACTGGGAATCTTCACCTGGAGAGAAGACTAAAAAAGGCACACATCTCCTACGGACAGTGCCGCAGGATCATGGGGAAAATCTGGGGACTAAACCAGGGTGGTCATTGTGGATATATACTGCCATCGTGAGACCGATGATAGCCTATGGAGCCGTTGTCTGGTGGCCTAAAAGCCAACAGGCAACAGCAAAACTCAAGCTTGGGCAGATACAAAGGACCGCGTGGTCTAAGTGTGACCGGAGGTTATGCGAACAACACCAACTAGGGCAATAGAGGTGATGCTATTGCCTGCCACCTTTGGATATTTATCTACAAGAAGTGGCCTTGGCAACTATGGCACGCCTTGAGACTATTGGTATAAAGCCAGAAGTAGGATGTGGGGAGACTAGACGTCGCCTGTGGCTTGAGGCTACTAACACGATGCCCCTGCTACAGGTTAAGGCAGACAGCATTCCCCCGCGATTTGTTTTTGACAAATCCTACTCAATACACACAAACAGTGGAAATGAGACCTCCATGAAGGAACGATCAATATTTTCACGGACGGATCAAAGCGAGAAAAAGGAGCAGGCTGTGGAATATATTCGAGACACCTGCGATTTCAACTTAAGTGGACCATGGACAAATGTGCCAACATAGTTCAGACAGAGCTAACGGGCATAACCATAGCCGCGAACGAGATTGCTCGTAGGAACATAACGAACAAAACCATTAAAATCTACACAGATAGTAGACAATCCTTACTGGCCCTGAAGAATCATAAAATAACTTCACAGTCACTATGGGAATGCCATCAAGCACTTGCGGGTGCAGCCCATACAAACCAAATTATGGTGTGCTGGGTTAAAGGCCACTCGAGATGCAATGGCAACAAAAAAGCTGACGAATTGGCTAGAAAAGCAGCCGGCCTGAACCATATTCGGTTCCTGGCCCTTCCAGCCTACTACCCGCTGACAGCAAAGTCACAAATAGATGAAGGAGAACACCCATCAAAAATCAAAATCCTATGGGATGAAACAACCACCTGCAGACTAGCCAGGAACTTTTAAATTTATCCCAATAAAGATGCAGCAATGATTACCTGTCGATGCCCAGAGGAAAAACTACGCAATGTCGTGGGAATTTGTTAACGGGACACTGCCAACTTCGGAGCCCTTATTTAATATGGGATTAAGCGACACACCTCTCTGCAGAGGCTGTGAACAGGAAGACGAGACAGTACAGCATGTCCTCTGTGAATGCTCCGCTGTCTTGTCACTCCGAGAATCCATTCTGGGTGAACGGTGGCCAACTTTAGCCACCTTGAGGGAAATCCCCCTAGGTGCAATCACCCTCTTTTCCAAACGACTGGGATGGTTGGGAGCCTAGGCTGGTGATGTTCCCGGGGAGGATGCACAAAAGGCCCAATGGGGCCTAAGTGCTGTGGTCTCGACTGCACTCCCAAAAATACAGAATACAGGTGAAAGTGTGAAAAATTTTATCGTTTTAGAAACCAACCTTTAGGACATATTCGGCGACGATTTTCATTTTCCTTTTTCTTTGTACACGCCACTGCCACCAGAGCTAAATATTCCTCCTGCTCAGACATCTGGCCAAACATTTTAGCAGACTGGACAAAACTATGGTTTTGTACGTACGTATGCGCAATCAGGTTGCACGTTATTGGTTGCACGTCGATGTATAAAGACATCGACGTCCGTGTGTAGCCGCCTTGAATGCATTCATCAACGCGGCACTCATCCGGGTTGTGCATTCAAAAACGTGCGTTTTCAGCGTCCAGATAAAACGTTATTGGTTTCACGTTCTTGGATGCACGTTGATGTATTAAGATATCGACGTCAGTGTGTAGGGGCCTATAGACCCGCTCGACCCCAATAGATTCGTCTGAGAGATTCGGACAAGGATGGCCAGAATATATTTCCATCAGAACTGAAAACAAACCATAGTTTATAGTTTGCAGCATTTGTTTCGAGATGAATGTGTGAACTACAATCTTTGACCGACATTGAGATCATATAATTCAGGTAATTAAGGTTAAACAAGGATTTAGATGTATTTGTGGAATTCTGGACTTCCCATTGTCTATAAAAAATATATCCTGAAACAAAAATAAAAGAAAAAAAAATTTGATAAGTAAGTGGCAAAAAAAGAAAATAGCTGAAAATTAAATTCAATGAATTAGTAGTATCTGAAAAAAGGAATGAAATAATATTAGTAAATAATAAGTTGGAAAATGGTGAAAAAATAAAATTATACAATATACACGACGTTTCGGTTAGTTGGGTATCTCTAACCGTTCTCAAGTGTAAACTGATTATCAGAGTTTGGATTTGATCTTTATATACTCCCTTGATCAGTTGTGCCCCGTGTTGGGCGTCTCTCCCATTGGGCGAGGGGAGGAGCTTGAGACCACTGATTCGCGCCAGGATTGGTCGCCACGCGTTTTGCCACTTCAACACTGGGTTTACTGAAAACTTCATGGTTCTGTTGGATGAAAGCCAGCTTCCTTGAATTTTTCGTTTTCGCCAGTTCTGTTCCCGGTGATAATCCTAGCATCGTTCCACTTAATGTTGTGAGTGTTTTGTCCATGCGTGATCAGCAATTCCCGATTTCGCATGTTTCGGCTCTTCGTGTGTGTATTTGATGTTCTCGAGACGATCCTAACATTAAGAGTCTCTTCGTTTCACCGATGTATGAATCTCCACATTCACAGGGCACAAGGTATACGCAATTCTTATTGTCCGGGGTCCATCTGGTTTAGTTTTGGTCAGCCTGCTCTTAAGGTGTTGTCCGACTTGAACGCTGTTTTGATGTTGTACTGCTGAGCGATTCGCCTTATCTTCTCGACTATTCCTTCACATAAGTATATGGTTATCATCTGCCAATTCGGGTTCTCCTCTCGTGTGGTTCTGTTCTGTTGACATTCCGCGATAGTCCTTGTTATTATCTTCTTGTTGTAAACCGCTTTGTATCAGGTCCCCTTTCGATGTTAGATATTTCCTGTTCCATGAGTCGGGGATCGCTGCAAATTGTTGTCGCTCTCCTGAACAGTGTCCTGATTATTCCTTTCTTCGTGCTCATTGAGTGATTCGAAGCGGAGTTGAGGTATTGGCCTGTGTGTGTGATGGTTTTCTGTAGACTGACGTACTGATGTGATTATTGTTATGTTAACCAGAACATCTAGAAAGGGTAGCGCTGGAATCCTTTTCTTTCTCCATCGTGAATTTGATGGTGGTGCGAAAGCTGTTTATATGGTTCAAAAACTCGTCCAACTCGGCAGCGGTCCCCTTTCCAAATGATCGAAAGTATCGTCCACATATCTTAGCCACATCTTTGGTTTCACTGGAGATGATTCTATCACTTGGCCTTCGAACCACTCCATGTAAATGTTGGCTATTACTGGTGCAGAGTGGTGATCCCATTGGTAATCCATCGTCCTGGGAGTAGAATTCTTCTTTATCTGGAAATAAGAATTATTAATGCAACATCCCAACAAGATCATTACTCCTTCAATGGGTATAGATGTTCTGTCTGTCAGAGTATCATCGCTCCTGTAATTTGACTTGATGATGTCCAGGGATTCCTGCGTGGGATGTTTGGGTACATATTATCTACATCAAAACTGATGAGCCTGTTCGTTGGTCCTAGTTTGACGGTCCTTGATCATTTTCCACGAAGTGGCTTTGGATTTTTGACAAATGATGTTGTTTTTCCCTTGTAAAGGCTGGATGATTTTTCAACAGAAAATTCGCGAGATTACTTGTTGGTGATTCCTGGAACTAGTAATTGGCCTGAGAGGTATTCCTGTTTTGTGAATTTTGGGGAGCCCGTAAGATGAGGTGTCTTGCTATGATGTCTGGTGTTAGCATTGTTCTAGTTTTGTCCTCCAAATGATTCTTGTATTTCTTCAGTGTCTGATAGATGCTTCCTCTCGATGCTTGGGGTTGGATCCTTTGTAATTGGGTCTATATTTCCCTTTTTGGAGTACATCCTTGATTTTATTGTCGTATAGGCTGATGTCCATGACGACGGTGGCGTTTCCTTTATCAGCTGGTAGTATTTTGATTGATTGGTCCTTGTTCAGGGCCCTCAAAGCTGATTCTTCGGATTTAGACCTAGACTATTGTAGACCTAGACTATTGTAGCGCAGGTTTCATCGGGAAATATACGTTAAGTTTGAAGAAAGAGTAATTTTATTTCCGATCCTAAGGATAATATTTCCTGCAATTGCTTATCGCAAGCGCTATAGTTTATGTTGACATCAGTATTAACAATTTTGAGCATCTTTATAGAACTGCAAGATATTTGACAAATTACTACTACTCAAGTAATCAACACTGACGAGGTCAGTAGGTTAGAGAGTAGCTTTAAGCTTATCTTCGCCTGCCTGGGCAAATGCTGTGTATACACATTTGTGAAATAAAGTCATTTTATTATTGTGTCTAATGAAAATGAAACCATTCTGCAAAGTTAGCTCACCGCTATGGTGTGTACAAATGCAGAATTCTTCATATTGGGACAGTGATAATTTCCAATTATAAAATAACTTTCATAGTTCAAATGTATGTGAGTTTCAATAAATTTTCATTATTCTTCTGATCTTTTTCAAAAACAAAAGTTAAATTTCAAGAACGAATTTTTGAAGATCAAGTGTTTATTAAAACAATAATCAATTTAAATTTCAAATTTCAGTAAAGAATTGGGTAAATTAATGTTTTTTATCCTTCTTCACGAATTCATAATAGAATACGATGTATCACATGACTTATACTGCCATTAGAAATTTTCAAGTTGATACCTTGTTGTACGTAGGGATGTTATAGTTATTAACGTAACAAGGCCGATATGTAGCAAATAACGGATGAGGTTGGATATTGTAATCCGAGGCGCAGCCGAGGATTATAACTAACCGAATCCGTTATTTGCGTATCGGCCGTGTGTCGTTAAAAATGTTTCGTAATCCCGTTGAGAGATTATATTTTGATTCCGAAGAAAGAAAGAACCCCGTACCTCGCAATTCTAAAGAAAAATCCCAACGTCGTGCACTCTGTTGTCATGGAAGAGTTTGACAGTTTTATAAACAACGTCAGTTTTTTGTGTTCTCTTTAACGACGACCATGGATGAAATTGAGGAACAAAATCAAATTAGAAATATTGGGAGAATCATGTGCAGTGCAGCGAGTGTTGATTAACTGCCGAAAATAACTCAAGAGCGATATCAAAAAGAATATGAAAATTTTGAAATGTGGCGTAAAAGCAAGAATGTTAAGGTGGTTAATGAAGATGTATTATTAGCCTATGCGAAATGAAAATCAGAGGTTTATTCTCCCAACTCACTGTGGACCAAGATTTCAATGTTGTTATTTTAAGCAGAATGATGTTTTGAAATAAATATTTGAACAAGTGATTTCTTAACGGCCGGCGGCCGTTAACACTGACTTTTCAATTGTCATCTGAATACGGTTAAAGCAAAATAACAGAATGGGATTACAATAAAAAACAGTTGATATCTTGAATAGATATTACCTCAAATTAAAAAATGGACCCCTTTTTGGAATTTCTTGAATAATTCATATTAACAGAAACATCCTACTGGAGAAATTTATCTCGAACACTCTGTAGAGTGCAGATGGGAGAGAAGAGAAATAAGACATGAAGTTCCTTCAACTATATGTATATATATATATATATATATATATATATATATATATATATATATATATATATATATATATTTATCTTATTTGATTCCCTTCATTATTCATTTCGATCCCAGATAGTAGATTATTTATAAAGATTATATAAAATTCTACACTTTACGTCTTTCTATACCTACTTCAAAGAAGAAATATCAAATAGTACTTTTCATTTCATATATTTTTCCATATATTCGCTTAGTATCTGGAATGTAACATGTGAAAAGATAATTTCGTTCCAATAAATATTTGTACATAAAATATAATTTTTATGTGCCAGATGACGATCTACTGACCAGAATTATAATCAAACTAATCTGTTACATGACATTTTAAAATATATACTACTATAATATATTCAAAATAGCATGTACTCGTCGCGATAACTTCTACCCCAATTCCACATTCTATGGGAAGAATCTTCCTTCGCAGCGTCAAACTTCGTCTCATGCGAGATTCCGATCAGGTGTTCGCAAACTGGCGACAAGTCAATAATTTCGTTACGCAGCCCCCATACAAAACCGGCGCGATCGAATTAGTTAATCAAAGCTTATACGGCCCCACTTGACGGCTTCGCCCGAAACGCATCAAGTGTCTGAACGTCCCGGGCCGAGTTAATTCCATTTCCGGGTTTCCAACCTTCCCTCCCGCCCTATCGGCAACCCTTACACGAACGTAGGTCGCCGCTAGAGTCAATTATCGACGAACGCCGCTAACCCGAGTCGAATGTAAATTAGAGACGAATCGGAACGCATCGCGGTGAACACAGAGTGGCGGTTCAGGAAGGAAAACAGTGCAAACGAACTTCTGAAAGTCTACAATAACCGACACACCGACAAAAGTGCTGCTAAAAAGTAACGACTATTTTTAAAACCGTTGTTATTCAGTACGTTTTCGAAACATGTTGTAGTGGCAATCTGGCAACAACTGTCGCCGTCATAGAGAAAGTAATGTTGTCTCTGGTAATATGTTGTACTTCGTATTTGTCTATGGTCGACGTCTTAGAACATGTGTCTTATGTTATCTCTATGGTTTTATGTTCTAAGGTCGACGTGCACTGTGCAGACCCTTCCTAATAAATCCTAAATTAGATATACCTAGTTTTCTGAATTTACTAATATTTTATTTAGATCATAGATAACCGAAATCCTATTATATTTCTTCTTCTTATTTATCTCTATTTTGACTTATTAACCTTTTCAGGCATACAACTATTCTTCTTTTTTCATACAAATTGTCTTATAAAGTTATTATTGAAGAGTTTGATTGATTGATAGGTCAGTCGCTTGCGACCGCGACGTATCGTTTTTACACTTTCAAATTGACTTGTTCTATAAAACCACCTCTTTTGTCAACTGTCGGTACGTTTCAGTACCATTTCGTCAAGAATTTCAGTACGCTGCAAAAATTCAGAGCGGCAGCACTGACCGACAAGAATAGATCAAGATCCCAGAGCCGCCAGACGTTACTTATTTTCTCAGCAATGATATTTATGGGATGAAGTAGTGCTCGTATGTACTTTCAGTGTATGGATACCTGCTTCCTTGTGCCGACGGCTAATTTCCAGATACCAGGTGCTAAATATGGAAAAAAACTCAACTCGCCTTTCTTATCTTCTCAGTCTTGATTTTTATATATGATACTCAGGGAACTATTTCAATACCTTATACAAAAGCCAGACCGATCGTATGGGCCAAACAACCCGCCAGACACAAATAAAGTGTCCATATGAGTATGACAGTATGAGCGAAATGTCATGATTTGCTCATTAAAGCATGATAGTGATTATCTATGCGCGTCGATCTCCCTTCTATATTGACTGTCATGAAATTTCGCTCATACTGTCATACTCAGAGGGACACTTAATTTGTGTCTGGCGGGATGTTTGGCCCATACGATCGGTCTGGATGCTTGCATAAGCTATAGAAATAGTTCCCTAAGTATCATATATAAAAATCAAGACTGAGAAAATAAGAAAAGTGAGTTGAGTTTTTTTCCATCTTAGGCACCTTATACCCTGGAAATTGGCCATCGGGACAAGTTAGCAGGTATCCATACACTGAAAGTACATAAGACCACTACTTCATCCCATACATATTATTGCTGAGAAAATAAGAAACGTCTGGAGGCTCTGGGATCTTGGACTAGAATGGGCAACATACAAAATTATTTTTGGCATCTGCATTGCCGATTATATTAAATCCCGAGAACTATCTTCTTCGTTCAACTCAATTTGGTTTCATTTCCCTCGAAAATAGAAGAAAAATCAGTGATGTCCTTTTCCTATATAAACTTCTCAACAAAATATATAATTCCCTTGACCTTCCTTCCTTCGTAACTCTCCATGTTCCGTGTCGTCTTCTCAGAAGTAGTGATATGTTCCATATTCCCTTTCGAAATACTAATAGCGCGATGAATTCGCCCCTCTGCAGGATGATGCGATGCTGTAACTGTTGGAGTAATGTTGATTTGTTCCATCTCACTCAAAATTCAATCAAGCAAAAACTCAAAAGGATGTACTTGTGCGAATAAGATTTTTTCACCATTTCACTTTTATTGTTTCACTATATTTTAGATTACTTAAGTTTTTATTGTATCAAGATATTTTTATTTGTTCTTTTAATTTAGTTACTTTTCTTCTTTTTTTTATAAAAGTTAATTGTTCACTTTGACACACTTTGTATTTTCAAGTAGTGGGTACTGTGTTGGGGGGTTATCACCTGTTTGTAGTCCTAATTGCCTAAATAAATAAATAAATATTAAGTAAACGTGGAACTTCAATTCAAATTATGTTAGATCTACCTGTAGTAATGAAATATGCATGTAAATTCACATATTAGTCGAGGTTATAGTGCAGGAAGTATTGCGACAGTGATTGCAGGAATTCACAGGTCATTGCAATAGTTCTAGTCCAATAAACCACGAATTGTTGTTGTTCCATATATTCGTTTATATATTATACATTAAAGTGCTGACTCGGCTGAGACGTGGATTTGATAGTCGGTCCTACGACAGTCTAAAAAGAGTGATGAGTAGGAACCTCCGAATAAAGAAGGTTTAAGAGTAAAACCTTTGTTTTACTGAAAGGACCTACGACCATCCTCACAAACCGTATAAGCTTGGTATTTTCACTTCGGCTAAGTTATCAGATTATTTTATTACAGACTTTTCTTATATGCTTCAGAGTTTAGATCTCGTACATGAGCTAACAGGGCGAAGCTTCCTGAGATCGACAGAAGATTACCTGGAACCTAAAACCAGAGTGGACCTTTGGGGGAAGACCTCAAACCAACATTGGATGAAGCCGAATGAAGAACTGGCACCAGGAGGCAGTGAAAACTGGGAAATCTGGAAGGCGCTAAACAGACTGCGGACGGACACGGCGAGATCGAGAGATACCCTAAATAAGTGGGGCTACCCTGTGGACTCCAATCTCTGCGATTGTGGAGAACTGCAAACCACGCAACATATGAACACTTGCCCACTGTGCCCTGCTAGATGTACCATAGAGGACCTTATGGCAGCGAAACCGAACGCAATTGACGTCGCCCGATTCTGGGCAAAAAATGTTTAGCTTTAGTATACTTATTATATAATTTATGATGCTTCTGACACGAATAAATAAATAACCGCGAAAGGAATGGAAATGTAACGCCGAGAGACGCTTCGGATATTCGAAACGAAAATCCAGCATTGTTTTCAACCCAAATTACATACTGAAACCAACTTTCCATCGAGAAATTTTTTTTTTATTTCAAAATTTTTTCGCCACCCCCTACGTAGCTTCGAGATTGAAACCTCAAATAATATAAATTTGCATCCTCTTATTTCTGATTGAAAGTCGGTTTGTTGTAGCATGGTTATTTTCAAACCAAATTATATACTGAAAGCAACTTTCGAGCGAAAAAATTTTCAATTTTCAGAAAATTTTTCGTACTACCTTCGAAATATAATATAATTTTCAACCTTTTATTTCTGATTGAAACTCCGTTTAATTAGGTAATTTCGATTGAAAATAATTATTTCGACAATAGTTGCCACCTAGCATGCTTAATTGACCATGTGGGTGGTGTGAAAAATCTATACGAAAAACGCTAGCGGTCTGAAAATTTGATATGTACAGAGAGGATATTGCGGATCTGTGGATAAAATTTAAAGAAAATTAAAATTGCGATGGAAACATAGGGGTTGATCGTAGAAGGGTAAAAAATTGATAGTAACATGATTTCTTTTATTTTAAGTCATGACAAAATAAAAATAAAAATCTTCTCAAAAAAATTGAAGTTTATAATTAAAAAACAAAAAATAGGGGTTGATCGTAGAGGGGTGAAAATTTAGGATTGTATGTATTTTTGAATGCTGTATCATAACCGATTATGTATTAGTATTAGCCGATTCTCAGACCTACCCGATATGCGCACAAAATTTCATGAGAGCCATTTTGGAGGAGTTTAACTTCTAACACCGTGACACGAGAATTTTATATATTAGATATAATATAAATATATATATATATATATATATATATATCTATATATATATATCTATATATATATATATATATATATATATATATATATATATATATATATATAATTATTTATTCGAATTGTTGTTGCCTGTGAACTATTTCTAATCTCTTGATAATTATTAGCAATAACAGGCTTGTTGAATCTTAAAAAACTTATATAAAACCAAAAAATTCATCAAATCTAATCCACAACTAACAATAACTAAATCAGACAAAGGAAACAAAACAGTTATACTAGAAACAAATACATACAAACAAAAAATTTCTGCAATGCTTAGTGATTCTTCTACATATAAACAAATTAAAAAAGATTTAACTAAGACTCTGCAAAATGAAAGTAACAAATTGTTTAAAACATGGCAACAAAAAAATTTCATTTCTCCACAAAAATCAAAAGAATTAATTCGACACAACAGCCTTCCACCTAAATTTTATGGTCTTCCTAAAATACATAAAGAAAACATACCATTAAGACCTATCGTCTCTTATATTCAATCACCTCTATATAATCTCTCTAAATTTCTTTCTTCAATATTGAAAAATATAGTAAATCAAAATCCTTATTATATCAAAAATTCTCTCGATCTAGTAGACCATCTTAAATCTTTGAAAAATACCTAACAATTACAAATTTTTTCTCATTAGATGTTGTTTCTCTTTATACCAATATTCCAAATTCTTTGGTTCAATAATAATTAATGACAAATGGGATATTATCAAAAATTATACAAATATTCCTAAAAACCGATTTTATAGAAGCAATTCAATTTGCTCTTGGTACAAACTATTTTCAATATGAAAATAACTTTTACCAACAAATTGATGGTGTAGCAATGGGAAGTCCTATTTCCAGTGTTATAGCTCAATTAGTTTTAGAATATTTAGAAGAAAATGTATTAAATAATTTGAATGAACAAATTATAACTTTCAAAAGGTATGTTGATGATTGCCTTATAATAACATCAGAAGATTTTATTGATGATATTCTCAAAAAATTCAACGACTTTGATAGAAAATTACAATTTACTCTAGAAAAAGAAACGAACAATACATTAAATTTTCTTGATATTACTCTCATGCACCAAAACAATGAAATTATCACAAAATGGCATAGGAAAGAAATTTTTTCACAAAGAACATTGAACTACAACAGTACACATCATTTGTCACAAAAAAAGAGTTTAATAATCGGATATATAGACAAAGCACTTAAACTTACTTCACCTACACACAGACATGAAACATTACAAGATGTCCATAAATTACTCATAAAAAACGATTATCCAATAAAATATACTAGAAAATCACTAAAAATAGAATTCATAAACTGTACAACACATTAGAAACATCAAAAAAAGAAAATATAAACAAAAAAATATATTCCTCTTCCATATATTCCTCATTTAAGTAATAAAATTTCACAAATTTTAAATCCACACGATATTAAAGTAGCCCATACCGCACAAAATCAAATTAAACAAATATATTCTAAATTAAAAAGTAAAACATACCTCTTCTGCAAAAATCTCATGTTGTTTATAGTATACCCTGTAATAATTGTAATAAATCATATATAGGACAAACTTTTCAAATTAGAAGAAAGATTAAAAGCACACAAATATACCAGAACACAAACCACAGCACTAATAAAACATAAAAACAATGAGAATCATACTTCAACTTTAATAGCACGAAAATTTTAGAAATAGAAAAAGATCAAAAACGCAGAGAAAATTTTGAAATGTTACATATTCAAAAAAATTTAAAATGAAGTCGTAAATGATAGAACAGATATCAAACATTTAAGTTCAATATACGCAGATTTAATTCAACAAACAAATTCTAACCACAACAACTCATCTTCTTAGACAAAATCTAAACATCTAGAATTTTCAATTTTTCTAGAAAGAAGATATAGTTTAGAACATGTGATCTCCAAAATCACAAGTAATGTCTTTTAAAGACAACAATCAAATATTTTAAAACCTATTTTGTACATTACGTGGGTGAAGGTTTTCTGTGGTTCCCTTCCATCTAAATATCAACGGACCTGTCTGTTGATAATTCGACTGAGATAGCACGTAATTAATAACTGAAGACGGCCACAGCCGCAATGAGAAATTTTTTGAAAAAAAGATAAATAGTACCCTATTATTATTATTCTTTGACTCTTCAAAATCAAAATAATTTGGACCTATTTCGAACATTACGTGGGTAAAGGTTTCTGTGGTTTCCCTTACCATCTAATAATAACAAATTTGAATGTTATATTGGACTGAATAGCACGTAACAAATAGCAAAGAACGGCCACAGCCGAAAAAAATTTTAGTGAAACAGTAGTCTCTGTTTCTATAGAAATTTTTCAAATCAATAAATGTCAAAGAAATTTCAATTTTTTCTCAAAAGTTTTGATAAAGCCACGAATGTCGTGGCGAAACGTCAACTTTTCAATAAAATCAAGTTTTTTAAGATTCAACAAGCCTGTTATTGCTAATAATTATCAAGAGATTATATATATATATATATATATATATATATATATATATATATATATCTCTATATATATTTTCATATTAATATATATATAATAAAATATATATAAAATATATATATATATATATATATATTTATATATATATATATATATATATATATATATAGAGATATAAATTGAGTTTTTGGTGCCAAGCATCATAAAAAGTCATGAAACGAAAAACTATCTTGGTCCTAGGTCCAACTTTGCTGATCGCACCCATTTTAATAAGCAGGTTTTCAAAGTGAAAACCTGCTGAAAATTTTGAAAATTTTGGGACAGTTACTATGCTTTCCATCACGTTGTGATGTGGAAGTAAAATTCGATATATATTTTGAAGGCGATGAAGTGTATTTCGAAAACTCCTGAAAATGAAACATCGCACGCCGAAACGTGTAAGCGGCCGCGATCCGACTCTGCGGGGGGTTAAACAGGCGGTGTCTGTCGGCGACGTGGGGATTGGCAAGCGAACCGGAGACAGAAAAGGGGGCTCGGAGTTGGCGGTTGCCCACACGTCGACGGCAGTTTGCTAGAAGCCGAGCGAAAACTTTTGTCCGACCTGGGGAAAAGGGGGATGTTCCGATTGGAGGAAACGTTGCGGGAGATATAATGGGGCGATTTTCCAACGAGCAGAATACACAGGTATGCGAAAAATCCGTGTCGGCCGAAGTAACAAATCACACAATTTGAAAGATAATAGAAGAAAATAGAAAGTTTACTACTTACGGAACAACTCTCCGAGCTTGAGACTAGCACACAGATGTTTCTATATTATTAAGCCGCATCAGAGATATTTCTCGGAGTCATCGATTTGTGGAATATTTTTTTATTGCTTACTTTTCAAGCCCAAGTATGGCATACATATATTTCTTTATTACATCTGTCTGCTTGGGCTCAGAGAGCTATTTCTTAATTTTTTTTTCATCTAAGTAAGAAATAAAAAGATATTTGACGTATCGATGAAATATTATCTCTGATGAGGGTTAATAATATAGAAACATCTGTCTCCTGTTCTTAAGCTTGGAGGTTATTCCGTAATCATTCGTTCGGTATCAGAAAAAGAATTGAAAGGATATTTGACAAATCACTGCGCCCGAGAAATCTCACTGATGATTCCCCTTAGTATGGAAACATCTGTCTCCTTTTCTTGAGCTTGGACAGTTATACCGTAATTTTCTGTTATCGAAGTAAGGATTGAGAAGATTTTTGACAAATCTGATATAAATAAATAAAAAAATGAATATATACCGGGTGTCCACGGAAGGTGGCTCGCCCCTATAACTTTGTTTTCGGAGATAATGAAATAAAATTCAAAGGTTCTGTTTGATGCATAAAACTGCAATTTTTGACAAGTGACTCAACTTCATGCAGCTTCCGGTTTCACCGGAAGTGACATAAACTTTCGATTTTTAAATGGGACACCGGGTATATTTTCAGTTTTTTTGTCTCCATTTGACATTTAGAATACAACCATGTATCATTTGTTACTTTTTGTAACCGTTTATTTTTTTTTCGAAATAAATTTTCATTCTAGAGGGCTATGGATGCGTTCAAAAAACTAATTTCGGTCCTAAAATGTATGTTAAAATACAACTTCACTGTTTTCGATCAAAATGTTCCAGCTATGTGAAGTTTAATCCTAAAACTTTTATTACTATATTTTTTCAAATGGCAACATGGTGGCTCGTCGGGTTAAAAAAAAAGATAATTTTATTACGATTAATTTGATACCGCACTCTAGGTATTAGCTTGAAAGAAAACTTTCGATAAAAACTTGAAATCCCATAACCTTAGAACTTTCTTTAAATGAAGAATCTTATTAAGATTAAAATAACATTTGAAATTATCGAGTAGCCTGTGACCAACACAACTGAAACAAAAAAGTCCGAAGCCACGCCCACAAATCTAGGTCCCAGGGCGGTAAACAGGGTCATTTTAGGACGTAATTATTTATTTGAAGGCATCTATATCCCTCTAGAATAAAAATTTATTTCGAAAAAAAATTGAACAACGGTTACAAAAACTAACAAATGTTACATGGTTGTATTCTAAATATCATATGGAGACAAAAAAACTGAAAATATATCAGGTGTCCCATTTAAAAATCGAAACTTTATGTCACTTCCGGTGAAACTGGAAGCTGCATCAAGTTGAATTACCTGTCAAAAAATGCAGTTTCATGCATTAAACAGATCCTGTAAATTTCATTTCATTATCTCCGAAAACAAAAAAGTTATAGGGGCCAGCCTCCTTCCGTGGACACCCGGTATATATATATATATATATATATATATATATATATATATATATATATATATATATATATATATATATATATATATTTACATATATGTATATTATATTTACATATATGTATATTATATATAAATATATATATATATATATACAAATATATATATATATATATATATATATATATATATATATATATATATATATATATAATATTTTATTTTCAGTCTATACGGAAGTATTACATACCTGAGATATTTCTCGGAGTCCTCGATTTGTTAAAAATCTTTTTATTTCTTTATTCGATAACAGAAAATTACGGTATAACTGTCCAAGCTCAAGAAAATCGATAATATGTTTCCATATTATAAGTCCTCAACAGTGCTGTTAATCGGAGTCGGAGAAACTTGCGACAAAAATGAAAAATACGTCAGTGCAAGCAATGAAAATTCGTGGAAATCAATAATTGTATTGAGAAATGTATAGATATTTCTGCTTTCAATTGACATAAATGGTTAATTGCTAAAATC
>JARQZK010001862.1:0-17283 GCA_030704885.1 Cynegetis impunctata | reverse complement strand
TATATATATATATATATATATATATATATATATATATTAGTATATATATATATATATATATATATATATATATATATATATATATATATATATATATATATATATATATATATATATATATATATATATATATATATACCGGGTGTCCACGGAAGGTGGCTCGCCCCTATAACTTTTTTGTTTTCGGAGATAATGAAATTAAATTTACAGGATCTGTTTAATGCATAAAACTGCGTTTTTTGAAAAATAACTCAACTTCATGCAACTTCCGGTTTCACCGGAAGTGACATAAACTTTCGATTTTTAAATGGGACACCTGGTATATTTTCAGTTTTTTTGTCTCCATATGACATTAAGAATAGAACCATGTATCATTTGCTACTTTTTGTAACCGTTGTTCAATTTTTTTTTCGAAATAAGTTTTTATTGTAGAGGGCTATACATGCATTCAAATGAATAATTTCGTTTCTAAAGTGGCCCTGTTTGCCGTCCAGGGACGTAGATTTGTGGGCGTGGCTTTGTTTCAGTTGTGTTGGTCACAGACTACTCGATGATTTCAAATGTTATTTTAATCTCAATAAGATTTTTCATTTAAAGAAAGTTCTAAGGTAATGGGATTTCAGGTATTTATCGAAAGTTTTCTTTCAACCTAATACCTAGAGTGCGGAATCAAATTAATCGTAATAAAATTATCTTTTTTTTTAACCCAACGAGCCACCATGTTGCCATTTGAAAAAAAATAGTAATAAAAGTTTTAAAATTAAACTTCACATAGCTGGAACATTTTGATCGAAAACAGTGAAGTTGTATTTTAACATACATTTTAGGACCGAAATTAGTTTTTTGAACGCATCCATAGCCCTCTAGAATGAAAATTTACTTCGAAAAAAAAATAAAAAAAAGGTTACAAAAAGTAACAAATGATACATGGTTGTATTATAAATATCATATGGAGACATAAAAACTGAAAATATACCTGGTGTCCCATTTAAAAATCGAAAGTTTATGTCATTTCCGGTGAAACCGGAAGTTGCATGGAGTTGAGTTACTTGTCGAAAAATGCAGTTTTATGCATCAAACAGATCCTCTGAATTTTTGAATTTTATTTCATTATCTCTGAAAACAAAAAGTTATAGGGACGAGCCACCTTCCGCGGACACCCGGTATATTATATATATATAAATATATATAAATATATATATATATATATATATGTATATTATATATATATAATATATATATATATATATATATATATATATATATATATATATATATATATATATATATATATATATATATATATATAAATAAATATATATAAAAATAAATATATATATATATATATATATATATATATATATATATATATTTATATTAATATATATATATATATATATATATATATATATATATATATATATATATATATATATATATATATATATATATATATATATATATATATATTAATATTATATATATATATATATATATATATATATTATATATATATAATATATATATATATATATATATATATATATATATATATATATATATATATATATATATATATATATAGCCAGAGTACATTTTTAATATACTTGATAACGAAATTTGAAAATTCTCAAGTACTTTTACTTCGTTATTCTAGAGGAAGTACTTTAAAAACATTAAGATACTGAATAATGAAAGAAATAATTATTACTGTTGCAAATAGTGCTGCATTTTTAAAAGAATATTACTATCAAATAAATGAATGATTAATATAGAACTACGTACCAAAAAAACACTATTTGTTTTTGCAAAGGAACATATAACTTTTTTGAGTGTCCTCAAATGATTATTTTATTCTGGGTAGTGCTATTTATTGCTATAACTGTAAGAATAATGCGAAAAGAATAAGTCTTATCAGTATTCAATTATTGGAATACTAACTGAATACACACTCCCACAAAAACATTTCTACAAAAATCCATTAGTTTTTATGTAATTCAGAAGTAATTATGGTAAGTATGCCATTTGACGAACCATTAAATTCTCTGATTGAAAAATTTCAAAAGGCAATTATGTTTTTATAAGTATCTAAACGCATGATGCAAGGGTATATTTAAAAAAAAAATTTCATTAAAAAGAAGAAGTAAATTTGTAGTTATATAGAGAAATTTTGCCAAGTGTTTACTTCGAAAATACAATGTCCTGAAACACATCTATACACACACACAAACACACACACACACACACACTCACACACACACACACACACATATATATATATATATATATATATATATATATATATATATATATATATATATATATATATATATATATATATGTATATATATATATATATATATATGTGTATATATATATCTATATATATATATATCTATATATTTATATATATATATATATATATATATATATATATATATATATACATATATATATATATATATATATATATATATATATATATATATATATATATATATATATAGCAACGTGAAGTTTGTTTTCGAGGGAAAAATGATATGGAAATGATTTCCAACCCTCAAGTTCAAACCTCCCACGAGGGTGTGCCATCATCCCTCATTGAAATCTTGAATGGTGGTACCTGATTTGAAAGGTTATTGAAGCCTCTTTTCAAAGCTGTGTCGTTTTGGGAAGTTTCAAATTCCTTTAGAAACACTATTGTAATAAATATTCAAACTGAACACAGCCTGCTTTCTAACAAAAATTCAGGACTGTTCAGCGTTATCAAACATTGGGTGAAATTTCAGTTGTTATCAGCACTGGTCTACAATTATTTGACTTAATAATTATGGAATATGGAAAAATTGAAAACTCCAATAGTCATCTTCCATTGGTTACTACTATTGTGCTATACAGTTCAATAACAGCAGTCAGGTCTTTCAATATTATATGTGTAATAATATACTTTTGTCCACGACTGTACTATAAATCATTCATTATACGTGTGCTTCCTGAAGTACAATTATACCTATTAATCACTAGTGAATAATGGTTTATTATACACTGCATGACGTCACACTCAAAACGTATGTCCAAACTTGAGACTATCATTCACATTGTTAGGATAGTATTGTTATTAGATTTTTAGGTTTTATGTAACTAAGATAACTATAAATTCAATGCCTTCGTTTATTTTCAATAATTGTTCTGTTAATATTAATATAAATAAATAAATGCAAAATTATCTATTTCATTTTCATCAGAGTGAAAGAAAGGAATGGAATCGATGTCAAGTGAAATAGTTGACGTTTACGTGAGTATGCAGTTTTCAGTGAACACAGAAAATGTTATGTCAACGCTTTTGATAACTATTTTTATTAAATTCGATGGACGATGAATCAACTCTTATTCTTACTATTTGCATTGTTGAAATGCAAATTATTACTAATTTTTTCGAGGAAGTCGTGGACAAACACACAAAATTACTATACTAAAAATAGCAATTCATTTTGTGCTCGTTCAATAATATTCTATTGCTATCAACATACTGTTTGTCAGATTGTGCTGATTAAAGCCTTTAGTTCAGAATAGGTGTATTCATTACAACTTAATCAGCAAAAATCGAAGAAAATCTGTATGGAGAAGTATTAACATCCTGATAGATTAGGGATGGCGATCTGAGATCGATTAATCGAAGAATCGATTTCTCGGGCCAAAAAAATCGATATGTTCTACTGAATCGATTGTTCACCATTCGATTTTTTCTGTTTTGGTAAAAACCATAAAATTATTCACAATCGGTTGAATCTACACTGTTTTTTTAAAAAGCTTGGATATTGAGCATTGTGAACTATAAGCTATATTATGTATTTTATTAACTTTTTAATAGATCAAATACATTTAGAAAATGAATATCTTCTTTTATAACTGATATGGTGATAAATATAACTGTAATAATAGAATTCCCTGAACTAAAAAAATCCCTTATTTTACTGATAAGAGATGGTTTATCTTTCTTGTTTTTCGTAAAATAGAGTTATATTCACATGGTAAATGCAAACTTGAAAAAAATAGATTTTGTAGAAATCGATCTATAGACCTCGTTTTCTTATGAATTGATTCAAAAATCGATCTTTTTCCGAAAGAATCTCCATCCATAGATTCGAATCTGATCCAAATTCGGCTGACGCCAGCAAAGAATGGTGCCACGGGTTCAAGACTTCTCAGAATTTCCTAGAGAATGCAAATTTGAAAACTGATAAACTCATACTATTGATCAACTAGGTATATCAATACATCAGAGACTAGAAAATTCGTCACAAATATGTAGGGATTCTTCAAGAATTGTACCGGGTGGCCGGATAAGATTTCAACTGGTCGTAGAGACTTGCGGTAAGAAATATTAGAACTAAAGTGGCCAACAGAAAATCTTGGCAATTATTTTCAGATTGTCAAGATGGCCGCCAGGGGGCGTAACCACCATCTAAAATTTTGAAAGTGATTTTTCTCTGGAATACACCTAGTAAATGTGCCACAAAATTATTTTTTTCTTAGGCTTAGCTTCATTTGAGTAATTTTTGTTCAACACTGTTTGGCATATGTATTGAAATAAAGTAATGGGGTGATTCAATGTTTTTTTGCATAAACAGCTATAACTCCTGAACGGCCAAACGGATTTCAACCAAGTTGGTCTTGGTTAGATGAAGCATTTATTGCTTCATCAAACCCAATTCATTTGTGATATGTCAAATTTTCAGCGATGCCGCTAGACTGCGTTTTTTGATATAATAACAGAAAAATGCCAATTTATCTAAAAAAGTTTTAGATGGCGGTTACGCCCCGTGGCGTTCATCTTGGAAAACTGAAAATAATTTCCAGGATTTTCTGTTGGCCACTATAGTTATAACATTTTTCACCGCAAGTCTCTGCGACGAATAGTTAACGAGGCCACCCGGTACATAAAACAAGCCAATGAAGTATTTGCAAGACATTTGCTTATCACGAGACGACAACAAGGTTCTTAATTACTGATGTCTTCGAATAGGAATCCTCTATTTCTAAAATATCGAAATATTTCTAATCTTTTTTTCTCTTAAATCTTTTGTCTTAATCTTAAATTTTGGTGCAATGAAGGTTGAAAATAAGATTCTCATTATTTTTGAAACTTTATTTGTGCACAATAAACAAAATTATTAAGTGCTTGAAGTTAATAAAATATTGAAATATATAAAACAAACTGAAGAACGTCTGGTGTAAACTCTAGTCATGCATTTGATACACCAAGTTTTTTTATTTTTTTATTATTGCTTTAGATTGTGTTTTTGTATTATGTGTGATTATAATCTTCTCTGGGAAGCTAGTCCAATAAATAATTTATCACAATCTTTGAACCGTGTAATGTAATTTATATGAAATCTCTTCAAATAGGTCGTTTTATTTCACAATTAGAAATATAATTGTTTTATCAAATTTCATATAGTGAAACATAATGTGATGTTATGTGGGTTTAAAATATATGGTATTTTATCAGTTAATTCTAGAATATAAGATGATGAAATATCTTTATATTATCATTTTTTTTATCTGATTATTTAATATGTTGAC
Organism: Cynegetis impunctata; assembly: GCA_030704885.1. NCBI lineage: Eukaryota > Metazoa > Arthropoda > Insecta > Coleoptera > Coccinellidae > Cynegetis > Cynegetis impunctata. The sequence continues at coordinate 11,697 of JARQZK010001862.1, read as the reverse complement.
AAAAAAAATTTATTTCCTTGCTTTATATCAGAAATATAATTTCTACTTGTTTATAGCATGAAATTTCATCACACCTGTGTTTCAAGTTAAATAACAATGAATTTGTCAATATAATCTCAACTCTGTAACAACAATTTTCGTTTCTCTTTCATTTTGAACTATTCGTTTTGACTTTAGAAAAATCATGTAAATATACATTTTCATTCCAATCAAATTTGTATTTATACTTCAAATCCATTCATTCAATAAAACACTTCATTTTAAACAAGTTTTACTGAGGATAATCACTATGTTAACTATTAAAACACTGAGACAATATCATCATTTTCCAGGGCATGCACCAAGAGAAACTTGATGTACTCCTGAAATAAAATAAAATTATGATTATAAAGTTCGAAAAAATGACAAGAGAACTGATGCAGTTTTCTCCGTCAAAAATAAATAATTCGTTATGATATTGCCAAGAATTGGATATACTGAATATAATTCTTCAAAATTTCCTTCATTGTATATAAATCAGAGTTTCGACGTTTATAATGGATATTTTTTAGTACTTGAATACATTTTTACAATAGATTCATTTGTAAGTTTCCATCTTACGTTAGGCTCTGAAATACAAAAACCTAAGCAGATATTATGGCTGCAATTGAATATTTTACTACCGAACTAAAAATATGTTTCTTTTTATCAATATCAGATGATTCGATCAATATTGAAAATAAAAAAAAAGTTTTTTTTTAATTTAAAAAACTCGTTTCAATTTTCGCGAGAATAACCTGGCATTGTTTCTCATCAATTATGATCTTATGTATGTTGTAAATTTTGTTGACTATGAGATGTTTCACATTTAGTTATGTAGAAATTTTGAATAAACCCGTGAGAAGCAGAGCTCTGTGCCCAAGGTTTTAATATCGCCTCATGTTTGCTATTTTTACATATATAGATTTTGAACCACTAAGTCAATGTGGATGGGCTATGTTGGTGAAAAATGCCTTAGAACCACATAGAACATGAAACCTCTAGAATGAAATAATATTTTGTTTTGTATGTGTGTGTGTAGTTTTCTTTCAGCCACTTGATATATATTTTTTCAAATAATAGTTTTTCTTGAATAAATGGACGCTTCCTTCAGCGCGTTCGCGCCCCCCTAGAGAGGCGGACCCCACAGGTTCTGAATTGCTGCACTAATTCCAATGTAGCAACTATAGTTTCCCACACTCCTTGTGGAGCAGAGGTTCAGTGAATGTCTCTGATGCAGATGTACTGGGTTCGAATCTTGGGTTGGATATGTATGTTTGTGTATGTCTACGAATTTCAGTGCTTCTATTAACAATGAGTAGTTGGGTAATATACAGGGTGTTCCAGAATAACGTCAGAAAATTGCAAGAGGTTATTCCTGAAGACATTTAAAGAAAAAAAGTTTCTATGAATGTAGTTCCGCAAATCCTTCTTTACCGAAATACAGGATGTTGAAGTTTGACAAAAAATGTCATTTTTTAAACATCTTCTAAACCACGAAAGCTATCAAAATGAAGTTTGGAACATTGTTTTAGCTTCCCAAGCTCTATACACTATTGTTTCAATGTCTTCCAAAACTGTTCAGGACAGAGGATACAGTGGTACCGTGAGTTTTATTAGCCCATATTTTAGAGGGAGGGCATTATTGGAAAACAGAAAAGAGATAAGCAATGAATTTGAAGTCTACTGAATGAATTTTATCTCTTGCTTCGATTTGATATCCTCGAGCGTTTTCTTTTTGAAGAAATAGAAAAGAAAGAACACTTATATTGTTACTCAAAATTCTGAATCTAATTTTGACATAGGTTCGGCATTGCGATAGAGAGTAGTCAAGGCAACCACATTTTTAATTTTTAAATTATTTTTCCTAGAAAATGTTTCGAAGGATAATCTTGAAAACGATTGAGAATATCGAATTGAAGCAAAAGACAAAATTAATTTTGAAAATTCCAAATATATTGTTTAGCCTATTTTTATTCACCAATAATGACCTCACACAAAAATATGGTACAATGAAACCCACGGTATCCCCTTATTGTCCGTTTCTTAACAGTCTTGGAAAAACTTCCAACAGCAGTTTATAGAGTTTAAGGAGCTTCAACAATGTTCTGATGTTCATTTAGATAGCTTTCGTAGTTTAGAAGATATTGAAATATATATATTTTTTTCAAACTTCAACACCCTGTATTTCGATGAGGAAGCATTTACGGACCTACATTCATAAGAACTTTTTTCTTAAAATGTCTCGAAGAATATCCTCTTGAAATTTTCTGACGTCATTCTGGAACTCCCTGTATATTGCACACAATCCGTAAGCCTCTCGAAAACGTTTTCAAACTGAAGGTCTTTGGTGTTAAAAATGTAAACGATGGCTGGACAGAAGTTTAAAGCAGTGGTTTTTATAACCAAAATAACTCTGTTCTCAAATTCTGCAGCACGATGAACTGGCTTCAGAATTTCTTTAGTTTCTTACCCCTTCCGAATGGTGTTCCACACCGATCTCTACATTCCAACAGCCGTTTATTATTATAGGTTACTCCATCGGATCCGCATCTTGGTTTTAAATCATGAGTTATACGGCATCCTTTCTCACATTCTGATATTTTTGCCTCGATTTCTGAATCAGAAGACTGCGACTGCGTTGAAAAACTTACTACCAAGCTGAACAAACATGCTGAAATCATATTTAATGAATTAGTTCTCAACTTTAGCAAAAGTAGGAATTATTGAATGCAAATTTATTTACTGTGTTGTTCTTATTTCACATATTTATAGCATTTGTTCATTTGTGTGCCTGTATAGAATACGTGTTTTTTTTTAGTTAGAGATCTGCAGTAATATAAAATATTGATTGAAACGAGAACTTCTTTACAGAGTGATGTATTCTAATTTTTCATAATTTATAGTGAATAAAAACGTGTTTAAACAAGGAATATCATTCGAAAATTGTAAATTATTGTATAGCCTTGAATGAGAGATGAGATTGGGATCGAAATCTGTAGTGTAAATTTTTTTTTCTAGAAGAATTCTGGACATAGCCACCTCTCGTTAAAGGTTAATAAATTTTTTTTTTCAAATTTCAAACTTTCTTCGTTTAAATTCGTTTTGAATAAACTTATCATGTCTTCTTGCTCATATAAACGAAATATCACAATAAAAAACTTGTTATACTATCGGGGAAATGCTTTCGAGAAGTTAAAATGATATTTCCAGAATAATTCGAAATAAAAAATAGCATAGGTAGACATAACTTAGTCGGAAGTATTTCCTCATCAATCTCTGATTCATATTAATGATCTCTTGGTGAAACATGATTAAGTCTTGATTAAACTTATCAAAATACTATGCAAACGGTGAGCAATATATTGAAATTTTCAAAACTATTTTCAATACATACTGATTCGAATTTTCAAGTTGTATAGTATTTACACCTGACTGCATAACCGAGAATAAAGACAAAGTCAAGAGGTGGTTAAAAATTGGGAATTTACTGCCTTTCGTTCCCGAAATTAAAAAAAAAATAAGAAGGTCCTCTATGTCAAGCTTTGTACCTATATGTTAAATTCTTATGGAATTAATATCTATGGTGTAATTATGGTTTTCAAATAATGTAAGGATACACCTTCATAGTTTTTGTTATATAAAATAGATTTTTATGTTCACTAACTCTAATATGTATGTTGCATATATAAAAAGCATCACAATCACTACAATGAATTTCATTGACACTTTTTTCACTACTCGGTTATCTTTGTTTTTTATTGATTCAATATGAACCAAATTTTGTGTCTTTGATATAATTTTTGTTTACTCTTACTATAGGTAATATGTTGCAAATTTTATCATACATGTTCGAAATGTTGTTTTTTGAAAATTGTGATCAGGTCCTTTTTTATAATAGCCTTATAACACAAGACATTGGTAAGTGAACTTTAATTAATTTTGATTTTTATATATTGAGAAACTCTAGCCAAGTGTTCAAGATTAATCGAACAATTCAATAAATGCCGAAACACTGATATTAATTAGTTTTATAAATTAGTATTTGTGAAGTTTGGTATCCAACTTTTGAAAATAGAAAAACTTATATGTAATGAATTCTACTTACCAATGCATAGTAACACCAAGGTTTTTGTCATGTTTCTGATATTAATAAAATGGTAAGAATTATGTGTATCTTGAGTTGTGAATCCTTTATTGTCTGAGTTACTTTATATTGAAGTTTTTTCTTCGATAACCTTTATATGGGTCAAAATTTTGTTGAAATTTTATAATGAACATTATCACAACAGACACAAGTCTGTTATTTCATTGTTAATTATATGAATTAATAAAATTCATCTGAATAGGTCGAAATTAAAATTTTATCTTTATGAAAACTTTCTGGATATGTGTATTTACCAAAGTAATTGAGTTCAATGTGAGATCAGTTACAACACTGAAATCAATGTTTCGTTCTAATGTGCAACTTAATGAAGCGAGTCCTTCGAATGAACCAGAGCTGTGAAGCTCTTTTGGAATCTGAAATGGCGTAACCTTAGCGAAATGCTCTATCTGATGAAGTCAAAAATTACATCAACTAAGCTCACAGATGAGGTGAATTCAAGATTATATTTAATACTAAATAAATAATTGGTTTGCCATTTTGGACTTCCCAAAATGCAGGCGGCCGAAGGCCGCATTATGGCAAACTTATAAAGCCGAGATAAAGAGATCGGCCCCGAATCGCGGGGCCCGAAGGGCCCCGTCGATCGCCCACGTCCTTTCCGTAGTGCTTAGGCTACGTCTCGCCTCGATCCGAGACGCCGATTTTCGATATCGAACGTTTAAAGTTTGACGTTTCTCCGAAATTCGCGAAAACGGCTGCATTCCCGACCCTTAAGAACTATTTTCGCTTCACATGGACTTCAATTCACGTGACCGCCTTTCGAACCGACAGTTGGACGGGTCGAATTCTATCTAGAAGTTTCGAAGTATAGTAGTATTCTACCGATTCCGCACAAACTACGATTGACCGTGAGCAGATGGCGCGCCCGTTCGACAGAGGCAGGGACGGGCTCAGCACTTGACGCGTCGCGTACCGTTCGACAGAGGCAGGGACAGGCTTTGCACTCATCGTGGTTCGAGAAACTATATTTTCATCGATCTATAGTTTTCACGGATCTATTTAATAGGCGGGGGAGCCTCTCACTAGTATATAATACTAAATAAATAATTGCTTCGCCAAATTCGACTTCCCAGAATGCAGGCGGCCGAAGGCCGCATTTTGCCAAACTTACGAAGCCGAGATAAGGAGATCGGCCGCGAATCGCGGGGCCCGAAGGGCCCCGTCGATCTCCCACGTCCTTTCCGTAGTGCTTAGGCTACGTCTCGCCTCGATCCGAGACGCCGATTTTCGATATCGAACGTTTAAAGTTTGACGTTTCTCCGGAATTCGTGAAAACGGCAGCATTTCCGACGCTTAAGAACCATTTTCGCTTCAATCCGACTAGCATTCACGTGACCGCCTTTCGAGCCGACAGTTGGACGGGTCGAATTCTATCGAGAAGCATCGGCACCGCGAGGCCCAACGAGTATAGTAGTATCCTACCGATTCCGCACAAACTACAGATTGACACTATTGACAGTGAGCAGCAGATGGCGCGCCCGTTCGACAGAGGCAGGGACGAGCTCAGCACTTGACGCGTCGCGTACCATAGATAAAGGATGCGTTCGGTTCAATCGCGTACCGTTCGACAGAGGCAGGGACAGGCTTTGCACTCATCGTGGTTCGGGAAACTATATTTTCATCGATCTATAGTTTTCACGGATCTATTTAATAGGCGGGGGAGCTTCTCACTAGTATATAATACTAAACAAATATTTGGTTTGCCAAATTCGACTTCCCAAAATGCAGGCGGCCGAAGGCCGCATTTTGGCAAACTTATGAAGCCGAGATAAGGAGATCGGCCCCGAATCGAGGGGCATGAAGGGCCCCGTCGATTTCCCACGTCCTTTCCGTAGTACTTAGGCTACGTCTCGCCTCGATCCGAGACGCCGATCTTCGATATCGAACGTTTAAAGTTTGACGTTTCTCCGAAATTTGCTAAAACCGCTGCATTCCCGACGCTTGAGAACTATTTTCGCGTAACATGGACTCGAATTCACGTGACCGCCTTTGGAGCCGATAGTTGGACGGGTTGAATTCTATCGAGAAGTTTCGGCACGGCGAGTACCAATGAGGTCGTAGCATCTAGCCGATACCGCACGAAATCGAAATTGCCAGCGAGTAGATGGCGCGCCCGTTCGACAGAGGCAGGGACGGGCTCAGCACTCGAAGTGTCGCGTACCGTTCGAAAGAGGCAGGGACGGGCTTTGCACTCATCGTGGTTCGGGAAACAATATTTTCATCGATCTATAGTTTTCACGGATCTATTTAATTGGCGGGGGAGCCTCTCACTAGTATATTCTAGCTGGATCTAGAAGAAATTGTGTAATCAGCAATGATTAATTTTCTTCCAGACAAATACTTTATACTTCAAAAAAACTCCTATAAAACGAAATCAAGTTATCGAGGAGCTATATAAATGACTAGGTGTGATGGAATTTTCAAAAATCATTTCAGCATCTATGGGATACTTCTAATTTACTCAGGTATTTTTATGAAGGAAAACACTAATGATTCGATATCAATTACACCGGTCAACAAAAACAAAAAACATATATATATATATATATATATATATATATATATATATATATTATATATATATATATATATATATATATATATATACACATATATATATATATATATATATATATATATATATATATATATATATATATATATATATATATATATATATATATATATATATATATATATATATATATATATAATTAAGTAAGTCTTTGCCGATAATATCAAATATTGATTAGAGCTCGTTATTCGGTAAGCAGTTATGATCTAAACAACCAAATTTGTTCAGTCGACGTTTCGACTCTTCATTGAGTCTTCCTCGGGATATCTACAATTTAAAAAGAATGACAAAGCTCATTGTTTTTGGAGTTGTTGTAGAGTTGTGTCATGTTATGGGCCTTACAACCTAACTATTTGTAAGTATTTGATTAAATTTTAGCATTTGTTTTTGAGTTTCAGTCAGATTTTTATACCATTTCGTTGATATTTCGAGCCCTTTTATTTCTGTATTTTAGCTTTATTCACGTTATTTTAACATGTTTTCGGTTTCAAATGAGTTTTTGTTGTATATTCCTTGTAAATTGCAGCTCATGGAACTAGAGTTCAAAGAAACTGTTGTATACATGTAATTTTGTTGTTTTTTATATATATAAGATGAACTGTTTCGGTGTAACATTCTTTGTCATTCTTTTTAAATTGTAGATGTCCTGAGGAAGACTCAATAAAGAGTCGAAACGGCGACTGAGACATATTTGGTTTTTTATATCATAACTCCTTGACGAATACCCAGCTATAATTAATATATTATATATATATATATATATATATATATATATATATATATATATATATATATATATATATATATATATATATATATACAGGGTGAGCCAAACTCGATGGCCTATTAGACGTTTCTGGAGAACGGAACATACGATCATTCTGAAATTTTGGTTTCTTGAGTAATCAGTTCCGTTCTATCGATCTAAAATATTTTCAGGGCTGCGGTGTTGCCGCTAATATTGAAAAGTAGCAACAACTTTGATATTTTAAATGGGACACTCTGTATATCATTGCATTTTTCGCTTTGCTATTGCTTCCCAATTATTTTCGTATAATACTTCTCTATACCTATCTCCACTGGTTTTCGAGATATTCATCGATTTCCTTATTTTTTGTGCGAAACATAGCTTCAATCAAATGTTTATTACTGAGGGTATTAGGTTCGTAGAAAGTTGAAGTTTTGGATGTAGTTTGACAATATCTTGTTTATCAGTTGTGTCTAAGGAAATTTGTATTTCGTTATACAGGGTCGTTCAAAATTTCTGATTTCACCGATAGGTACAAAAATGGTGAAAAATGCATGTTTTCAAAAGGAACACCCTGTATATTATCAAATATAATGAAAGGCAACTAAAGGTCCTTTCAAATGATGTATCATGTTCCTATACCTAAATAGTAAGGTTTCTGAAATAAAAGCAAGTTTCTATAAACATTGGAAAATATGACCCATTTCGATTCGTTATACTGGAAATTGAAGATGATATGTAGAGTGCCGTGATCAGAAGAGACCAAAACAAACTTTCAGTTTGACAAGCAGTGATTTTAATGGTGTATCTGCCAAAACCGTATTAAAAATGGATGATAATGCATATTCAAATGCAGATATTTTAAATTTGTTTTATATTCACGGTGAGTGCCAAAGAATTGTTTCGAGAACATGTAGGAAATTCAATCAACTTTATCCAAATTTACCGGAAATGAATAGAAAAAAATTCAGAAGAATTGAACGGAATTATGCTATACTTGGGAATATTGGAGCACCAAGAAATCAAATTAAACCGATAACTGAAGATGAAATAAATGAAATCAACGTCTTGGGGTATTTCCACGCCTACCCCCATGTATCCATAAGAAGATCCGTTTTGGATTCAGGTATAGCTTACACTTCGACAAGAAGAATTTTAAAAAATCATAAAATGCATGATTATAAATTCATCAAAGCTTATAGTAAACTCATTTGATAATATTTAAATCATTCAATATTTTCTGGATGAAAGCTGAATTTGAGTCCTGTGTTGGTCCCATTTTCCCATGTTCAGTGGAAGTTATTCGTATTTATCAGTAGAAGTCAAATACAGAAGGAAATAATGAGTGTTCCCCATTTGAAACAAGAAACTTGATATTAGTTACAAATAGATGTGACAACACTGCAACCGTGATAAGATTTTCAAGAGGTAGGTTGCAATCACTCATCGTGGGATACTAGATTGCATTTATTCATTGTCCAGATCATAAAAAACGTCTAATAGGCCATAGAATTTGTAATACCCTGTATATTAATTATTCTTTGAAAAATCAGTTCCTTATCTCTTCAGTCATATACTTCAATATAATAATACAGAACCTTTTGCATATTCTGTCTATACTTTGATGATATTAACCATGAAGAATAAACAATTTCATCAAAATTTCGCTTGAATCGTTATTTTATTCCATTTTGATTTTGATTTAATCGAATTTACGTTAATGAGCGCGCAAACGTTTTATTGTTGATGCACAATCATCGTCCAATTTTCATAATAATAATCCAATTTTATAGAAACTTGCTTTTATTTCGGAAACCTGACTATTTAGGTATAGGAACATGATACATCATTTGAAAGGACCTTTAGTTGCCTTTCATTATATTTAATAATATACAGGGTGTTCCATTTGAAAAAATGCATTTTTCACCATTTTTGTACCTATCGGTGAAATCAGGAATTTTGAACGACCCTGTATAACGAAAAACGAATTTCCTTAGACACAACTGATAAACAGGATATTGTCAAACTACGTCCAGAATTTCAACTTTCTACGAACCTAATACCCTCAGTAATAAACATTTGATTGAAGCTATGTTTCGCACAAAAAATAAGGAAATCGATGAATATCTCGAAAACCAGTGGAGATAGGTATAGGGAAGTATTATACGAAAATAATTGGGAAGCAATAGCAAAGCGAAAAATGCAATGATATACAGGGTGTCCCATTTAAAATATCAAAGTTGTTGCTACTTTTCAATATTAGCGGCAACACCGCAGCCCTGAAAATATTTTAGATCGATAGAACGGAACTGATTACTCAAGAAACCAAAATTTCAGAATGATCGTATGTTCCGTTCTCCAGAAACGTCTAATAGGCCATCGAGTTTGGCTCACCCTGTATATATATATATATATATATATATATATATATATATATATATATATATATATATATATATATATATATATATATATATGTTTATATATTAGTAGTAAAAATATTATTCGATACTTGAACTTTTTTCGGTTTAATAGATTTATTCAGTTTCATTTCAACAATGATCCGGAAAATGAAGTCAGATTAAATGTTCAAAATATTCCATAAACGAATTTGGAATTAACGAAGATGAGTTAAATACAGAGATAGGTACTGAAGAATAACAAATAATTATTACTGTTGCAAATGAAAGTGCTCCGTTTTTTGTTGAATATTGCTATAAAAGTGATAACTGATTAATACAGAAATACGAACCAAAAATACACTGTTTGTTTATGCCAAATATCATTGAACTTTTTGAGTCCTCCCAGGTAATTATTTCGTTCTGGGTAATGCTATTTTTTGCAACAACTGTGAGAATTATGTGAAACGATTAAGTCTTATCAGAATTCAATTTTTGAAATACTAACTATATATAAACACTCCACAGGAGCATTTTTACAAAAATCGATCAGTTTTAATCTAACTCTATAGCAATTGAATCGGTGATTGTTGAAAGGGTACTAAGTCCATTTTTCATTGAAATTGTATTTGATATGGGTTTCTTTACTAAATTATATCCCCGACCGTTTGGTGTTGAAAGGAATTAAATTCCATTCTAGGAAGCACTAATAATACGTACTAGTGCAGGCATTCAAGCTCAAAATGGTGCCAAACCTCCGAATTCTTTAATGCAGCTTCGATTTTCCTGAAAATTCAGAATTAAGCTCATCTTACCCTCCATAACAAAATCTACATGGTCGCAAGGTGTGCTTTTTGTTTTTAAGGGGTGAAAACCACCCCTTGTCGAAAAATAGCGGTATTATAGTTTTTCCTAATTTTTTTCAATTCAAATGTTTTTCCTTTATGCAGTATAAATATTTTAACATATTGGATAATAGAAAAATTATGTATTTTCAAGTATCAACCCTTAAAAATCCTGAAAAACTACCCTTCTGATGAAAATAATATTGGAAAAAATCTTTTAACGATTTAAAACATTGCAATTTCATTTTTACTGTGGAAAATTTATAACATTTTAATAAAATTTAATTGGTTATTTTTTCAACCCTCAAAAACTACCCCTTTATCAAAATAAATCTACTGACTGCCAACTTTCAGATTTTGCATTCTTTTTGGTATTAAATTTTTGTCTCTACTTAAAGTAATTTTTAATTGTATATACCCCTGCAACCCTTAAAAACCACCCCTTTGATACAAAAAAAATTAATGGCTGTTAATGTTTTGATTTTGAATTCTTTCGGTATTTAAGTGTATTTTCCAAACACGAAGTGATTTTTCATTCTCTACACCCTGACACCCCTTAAGAACCACCCCTTTACAAAAAATACAATAAAAAGTAGTATTCAATGATATTCTATGTTTTGATCATACATTCTTCATAAATGAAAATTCATTTTCTGCTGTAAAAAAATAATAATTTTATTTACAAAAATATTTACAATTTATAAAAAAAAATTAAAACAAAGATAAATTTATGCTTCTTCATCTGAGCTATCGTTATTGCGATCTAATTCTTCTTCCTCCACGATTGGTGGACAATTTTGACAATTGTCTCCGGAGCAAGTACCGCATGCAGCATTGCAGTACAAGCCTAGCTTCCTGCAGCCACATGAATCTCGTTTCTAGCTGCTTTATACTGATATATATACACGTATGTATATATATAAGCATATATATAGATATATATA
>JARQZK010001861.1:0-17351 GCA_030704885.1 Cynegetis impunctata | reverse complement strand
ATATATATATGGGTATATATAAATATATATTTTTTAATATAAAATATTTATATATGTATATACTAGCTGACCCAGAAAACTTTTGGTTCTGCCATTAAATTATTTTTATCTATCTATCATCAAACATAAAAAATCAATCTATCTGACCCGGCAAACATTGTTTTTTGCCATATAAATTATTTTTATTTTCTTTCTTTTCTTTTTTTTTCTATTTCCGATGTTATCTCTATATATCTAACTATCTATCTATCTAGCTATAGAAAAGTCATCTGTCTTTATATTTATATTCTAACTATCTATCTATCATTATATCTATCTACAAAAAATCTGACCGGGCCCAAAATTTTTTTTAAATTATTAAAATGGTTTATTAAAAATATAGGGGTTTTTTGATAAAGGGGGAAAAATTTTAGAGTTTTTATGTATTTTTTAAAAAAACATCATAAAAAAAAAAAAAAAAAAAATTTTCCCCCCAAAAAAAAATTTTATAAAAATTTTTTTGGGGTGGCCCCCCCTTTTAATTCCCTTAGGTTTTATGAAAAATATTTTTCCCCCCCTTTTATTTTTCAGACCGACTTTTTTTTTATTTTTTTTTGCCATCTTGAAAACCCTATTGCAGATCATTTTGGATAAAATTTAAAAAATGAAAATCGGGGATGGAAAAATAAGGGTTGATCGAAAAAGGGGGTTTAAAAAATTGAGAGAAAAAAAAATTTTTTTATTCTAAGTCTGACAAAAAAAAAAAAAAATTTTCTTGCCCTAAAAAATTGAAGTTTAAAATTTAAAAAAATAAAAAATAGGGGTTAAAAAAAAGGGGGGGATAAAAAAATTTTAGGGTTTAGCTTTTTAAAAATTTTGTTTGTTAAAAAAAAAAATAGAAAAAAAAATTTTGTCTAAAGGAAATTTAAGAAAAAAATTGAGGGGTGGACCACCCTTAATTTTTCAGGGGATAAAAAATAGATGTTGGCCGATTCTCAAACTTACCCTTTTATGCACACAAAATTTCTTAAAAAGGGGGTCTAGCCTTTTTCGGGGGGAGTTTAACTTCAAAACACCAAAAACCCCAAAATTTTTATTTTATTAGATATATATAGGTATATTAATATATTATCATATATATATATAAATATATTTTATATAATTATTATTTTTTATATATATATATAAAAAATATTTATATATTTTTAATATATATATTATATATATAAATATTTATATTTATATATATATATATATATATATATATATATATTTATATTTATAATAATGTATGGGGGGTTTTGAGTCATTAGTGCATGGATGGGCCATTACGTCTTAATTAAAGATATATTTTACAATATTTTTGTGGGATTTTAAAAGTTCACTATAGACAACTATTACTATGCATGCATTTTTTTTTTTTAAAATACGTATTATTTTTTTTAAAATTGCTTTTTTTTTTAAAAAACCCTTTTAAAAATATTTTTTACTATGACTATGTAAAAGGGGGTTACCTAACATGAGTCATTGGTAAGGGTACCTGCTGGGTTTTTTCCCCTTTTCAAAAACAAATAAAAAATAAAGCATTTCTCTTTTTAAAAATTTTTGGTGGAATTAATTGAGAAGGTTTATTCGTTTTGAAAAAAAAACAGGAAAAAAAATTTTTTTTTTAAAGTGGGGTTTTTTTCCAACGTTACAAATTTTTTTAACACGAGTAACTTGTTTTTTTTAAAAATAAAATTGTTTTATTATTTCAAATTTTTAAAAAAAGGGGAAGGGGGAGATTTCCAAATAATTGACAAAATTAGCCCGAAAAAAAATAAACCCCCCCCAAAATATTTTTTTTTAAAACCCCCCCCCCCCCAAAAGTTTTTCAACAAACAATTTCAGCATGTTTGTAAAAAAATTTGAATTAAGTCCCTTTAAAAAAAAAGTAATATTAGCCCCTTTTTATTGCAATTTTAGATTTTTGAAATGGTTGCCACCCTGCTTAGACCGATAGCTCTACTTTTTTTAAATTTTTACAATCACAATAATCCCCTTTCCCCAAAAAAAAAAAACGCTGTCTCGGGGGGTTTCCAGAAAAAATCACTACCATTGAAAATATTCCAATAGTGCATCAAAAAAAAATCCCCCATAATGGTTTAAAATTCGAATAAGGCGAGCAAAAATTACTTTTTTTTTTATGAAACTGAATATTTTTTGCATTACTAGTTTTCCCCAAAAAAGTTTCAAGATATATTTTTATTTTTTGGAGTAAAATAAAATTTGATAAATTTTAAAAAAACAATAAAAATTGTCAAGTATCGGAAAATGTTTAGTTCATTTTTAAAAAATTTACATTTATCTTCCGTGTCATATGAGATTAAGAGTGTTCATTGTTCGGCGTAAATTATTCTTTTTAATTGTTTAATTCTTTTTCGAAAATTTTTGGGAACTTTTTGGTATTTTTTTTTTTTTCAACATGTGGTTTGAAAACTCAACCCTTTGAAAAGTTTGGTCACAAACAAAATTCCCCGGAAAAAAAACGAGGTTATGATTTCTGATTTTTTTAAAATGTTATTAATTTTTTTGGGGGATATAGCATATCAGTGTAAATTAAGTTTTCAAACTTTTTTTTAAATTATAATTTTGCCATAATTTGAATTAGTTTTTTACCCCCATGACATTGGTCATTTGACTGAAAATTTTGAGGGCGGAAAAAAATTACGACAATGCTGAAATAATTTTTTTCCTTCTTGCCCTACTGAAAGTACTCACTTTCCTCCCTCACTCAAGAAGAAAAGTAGTATTTTTTCCCCCCCCAGGGAGGAAAAGTACTTTCCCCCCTCCATTTCGAATATGTAGGATGCCCCCGGGTGAGTGGCCCGTGACATTATACATAAATTTTGTTATTTGTGGTAGAAGGAAAAAAAACATTTTAAAAAATTTCACAATGAAATAAAGTTAACCCAATTAACGGGTAATTTTTAAAGAACAAATTTTTTTTTTCATTTTATTTTTTTTTTTAAAAAAATAGCAAAGGGGGAAAATTATTGTGATATTTCCCCCAACCCCTTTTTTTTAATTTAACTTCGGAATTTAAGATTTGAAATGATTTAAAGTTTTTGCAATAAATATTTTTTTGAATTTATATTTCAAAGGGGTTTTTTCTAGGTGAGTTTTTCAAAAATCACCAAATCCATAGGTGTATCATTTATTTGTCAAAAAAAAATTTTTTTTTAAATTTTGTCCACATTAAAAGGTTTTACACTGAATGAATCTCATAAAAATAAATATTTTTTTGTTTTAAGCTTTCCCCAAAATTTCTTTTTCTACTCCTTATTGGGAAAGGGGACTCCATTATCAAACTGATTGGGGGGGGGTAAGTACATTTTACCTCCCTTTGGGAAAATTTAAAAAATTAGGGGCCCGCTTTTGAGTTTTCGGTAATTTTTCTTGCTTACTATACAGCCCCAAAGGGGCCTTTTTAAATCCTTGTAGCCCCGGGTTGTACCCTTCCCTTTTATTTCTGAGGTAATAAAACAGCACAAGTTGCATCAGAACTGCATCTACATCCTTTTTGGAAATTTTTTAAAATTTTACCTGACAGAATTTTTTGGGGTTTTATTGGGAATCTCATAACAAACCCATTGTTTTTCCCAAAAATAGGTTTTTTTTTGATCTTTTTATACATACAGGTTATTTCAATTAAAAATTTCTCAAATTATAAAATTTTAAAAAAAAAATTTTTTTTTTTTTAAATTTAAAAAGAAGTGGAGTAGAAAAAATATAATACAAAACTGGGGAAAAGGGAGTATTCTTGACCAGTCTCGGACTTTTTTTCCAGCCCTCCCTACGCTCGGGCCAATCTACGCCCCCGGGCTGGTAAGTTTTCACTTGCCTCCCTTGTAGTGTAAATAACTTTTTAATTACGTGCTTTTTTCTTTTAAAAATGACACATTTAACAACATAAATACCCTTTTAAAAAAACCCCAAAGAATTAACATTTTTTACTATGCAAAAAATGGGGCCCTTTAAATTTTTTAAAAGGGTTTAAAATTTTATTTTTGATTTTATTTCGGTGCTTTTTGGGGAAAAAGTTTCCTTTATTATTGCAAAAATTAAAGGAAAAACAACCTTTTTCAACCCGCATTATTTACTAAATAATATACGGTGAGTAAATAATTCTTTTTTTGGGGTTTTTGGGGGTTTTTCAGTTTAAAACGGAAATGATGTTGAAATTGTTCTAATAACGTTTCGGTTACTTTTTTTAAACCTTTATCAAATTTACTAATAGTCATGCCCATCGCAAAAAAAAAAAAATACACAAATCAGGGCTTAACAATTTTTTTAAGGGGGTTTTTCATATCTTACCATAAACATATCATAAACCACTTTTCAAAAAAATTTTAAAAACTTGAAAAAAACGAACAATTAAAATTTTACTTTTCACTTTGAGTTTTTTTAACACTTAAATAAAACGTCATATCTCTAATCCCACGTTGTCCCCTATTTGATTGGGATCTGGAAGACTGAAAAATTTCAATGCATCATTGTTCATATCCCCCCATCTCTAATTTAAAGCCGCGTGTTTTTATGGGGGTTAATATATTGTAAAAAATTTTTTTTGAGCCCAGTTATATCTATTTTGTCTTTTTGGATTCGGGGGTTTTTTTTTTATATATCATTTCTTGAATTTCACTTTTTTTTTTATGACATTCAGTTTTAAGGATCTTTTTTTAGTGGGGAAAAAAAAAAATTTATGCCCCCAAAGTTTGTTCGGTTTTGTGAGGGCAGTATTTTTTTCTTTTTTTCGTATCTTTTGTCCATTCAACCTGTTTTTTTAGGTGTTGGCTAGTTTGTCCAATATTATGCCTGTACAGTCTGAACATGGTACCTGGAAAAAATTGGGGGTGGGTTTTTTTTTTCAGTTGGAATACTCCCCTTTTTTTTTTGCTGAAATTGTCCGTTAGCAGATTTTTCCCCCTTTTTTGGCACACTTTTTATGTCATATTTTTTTAAAAATTTTTTCCGGGTTTTTTTAGAGAGGTGCGGAATATATGGTATAAAATAGATATTGAAATCATTTTTACCCCCATTTTTTGTATTGTTAAAATTATTCTGTTGTTGTTTTAAAAAGGGGTTTTTTTGTTTTTTTGTTCAAAAATTGAAATTTACAAGTCTTTTGGGATAAGAGTTGAGACGTATTTTTCTTCCTTTGCTTTTTTTATATTGCGTCCTGTCCCCAAAATTTTTAGTCACAAAAATCTAATTCCCCCCATCACCCCCCCCAAAAAATTTAAAGACAGATTTTTTTTTTGGGGAATTTTTTGGAAAGCCCGGGGGAAATTTTTAATTTTTTTGTTTTAAGGGGTTTTTCCCCACCAGGGGGTTTTTTTTGGGAGAAAAACCTTTTTCCCTTTTTTTTAAAATTGTTGTTCCAAACCCTTTAAAAAAAAAAAACCCCCCCAAAATTTTTTCCAGGGTCCCCGTTAAAAACTGTACAGGCATTATATTGGACAAACTAGCCAACACCAAAAAAAAAGGGTTTTTAATGGACATAGATCCCCTAAAAGAAACACTACTCCCCCCAAAAAAACCCCGAACAAACTTTGGGGTTTTAAAAATTTTTTTGGGGAAATTTTTTTTACTACAAAGACCCCTTTTAAAATTTTAATGTCATAAAAAAAACGTGAAATTCAAGAAATGATATAAAAAAAAAAAACCCTGAATCCATAAACAAAAAAATAGATATAACTGGGCTGGGGAAAATTTTTTATTACAATATATTAACCACTAAAAACAGGGGGTTTTTATTTGGGGAGATGGGGTTTTGATATGAAAAAATTTTTGGCATTGTTTAAAATCAGTCTTCCAGATCCAATCATAGGGGTACAAGGGGGAAATTAGAGATATGACGTTTTATTTAAGTTTAAAAAAAGATCTCAAAGTGAAAAGTAAAACTATAATTGTTCGTTTGGGGTCAATTTTAAAATTTTTGGGGGAATGGGTTTTTATGATATGTTTATGGTAAGAAAAAAAAACCCTGTAAAGGGGTTTTTTTTAAAAACCCGGGGGTTTTTGTGTATTTTTTTTTTTTTAGCGATGACATGACATATTATGAAATTTTTGAAAAGGGGGTTAAAATAGAAACCCAAAAAACGTTATTAGAAAAATTTTAAAACTTTTTTTTCCTTTTAAAAAATTTAAACCCAAAAAAAACCCAAAAAAAAGGAATTATTTACTCACTGTATATTATTTAGAATTTTAATGGGGTTTTTAAAAAAACTCTTTTTGTTGTTATTATACCATTTAATTCCAGTTCCAAAAAAAAAATGGAATTTTCTTTGTTTTTTAAGCACCGAAATATATCAAGAAAAAATTAAAGCCTTAAAATTTTTAAGGGGGTCTATTTTTTAAAATAGAAAAAAATTTGTTAATTCTTTGGGTTTTACGTTTACGGGTTTTTTTTGTTGTTAAATGTGTCAGTTTTAAATAAAAATTCCCCCGAATTTTAATAGTTTTTACACTACAAGGGAGGCAAGTTTTTACTTACCAGTCGAGGACGTATTTTTGCGCCCGAGCGTCAGCGAGGGCGGCCCCAAAATAGTCCGAGACTGGAAAAAGAATACTGCCTCCCGATTTTGGGGTATTATATTTTTTCTACTCCACTTCTCTTAATTAAAAAAAAAAATTTTTTTTTTAAATTCAAAAATTTTGGGGGGCCAATTCAATTGAAAAACCTGTATGTATGACAGATCTAAAAAAACCCTTTGTCCTTTGAAAAAAACTGGTTGGGGAAAGGTTTTGTTATGGTTCCCAAAAAAAACAAAAGTTCTGTCAGTGTCAATTTAAAAATTCCCAAAAAAGGAAAATGTATTTTGCAGTTGCTGATGCAATTGTGGGGGCTTCATTACCTAAAAAAATCAAAGGAACGCTACGAACGGTGCTACAAGGATTTAAGGGGGTTTGGGGTGCTGTTTTAAAAAGCAACAAAAAGGGGTTACCGAAAACTCTATTTTTGGCGTAATTTTTTTTTTTCCCCCAGGGGAAAAGGTTTTAAAATGTACTTCCCCCCCCCGAATCATTTTTTTAAATGGAGTATTTCCCCGAATAAGGAGTAGAAAAAGAATTTTTGGAATGCTTGATACTATAAATATTTATTTTTTTTGAGATTCATTCAGGGGAAAACCTATAATGTGGAATATTAATGTAAATTTTTTTCGACAAATAAATGATACCCCTAGGGGTTTGGTTTTATTTTTAAAAAAAATCACCTAGTAAGAACCTGTTGAAATTAAGATTCAATAAATATTTATTGCAAAAAAACTTTGATCACTCAAATCTTGTTTTTCCCAATTAAATTAATTTTAAAGGTTGGCATATCACAATAATTTTCCCCTTTGCTACTGTTAAAAAAAAAAAAAAAAAATGAATTGAAAAGTGTTCTTTGAACAAATTATCAAAATTTAAATTTGTTAACTTTATTTCATTGTGTAATGTTTATGATTTTTCCTTCTACCACAAATAACGAATTTATGTAAAAATGTCACTGCCACTCGGGGCCCCGGCATCCTACATATTCGAAATGAGAGGGGGGAAAAATATTTTTTTCCCCCCTAGGGAGGGGAAATACTACTTTTCTTCTTGATGTGGGAAAAGGGAAATTTTAGTATTTTTTAGTAGGGCAAGAAGGAAAAAATTATTTCAGCATTGTCGTAATCCCTTTTTTCCCCCTTTTAAAATTTTCAGTCAAATAAAACCCAAAGTCATCGTGGTAAAACTAATTCAAATTATGGAAAATTTTTTAATTTAAAAAAAATTTGTTTTCTTAACTACACTGATATGCTATATATCCAAAAAAATTTTTAAAAACTTTTTTTAAAAAGAAATCAGTATCATAACCTCGATTTTTTTCCGGAAGTTGTTTGGGGACCAAACTTTTCGGGGGTT
The DNA here is from genome assembly GCA_030704885.1 of Cynegetis impunctata. Taxonomy (NCBI): domain Eukaryota; kingdom Metazoa; phylum Arthropoda; class Insecta; order Coleoptera; family Coccinellidae; genus Cynegetis; species Cynegetis impunctata. Next base: position 9,437 of record JARQZK010001861.1, on the reverse strand, counting down.
TAAAATTTTTAAACCACATGTTGATAGAAAAAAAAATACCAACAAGTTACCTCAATCGAGAAAATTAAACAATTATAAAATTTTAATTTTTCGACCGAAAATAACCTCTTAATCTCATTTGACAGGAAAAATAAATGTCTTTTTTAATATGAACTAAACATTTTCCGATACTTGACAACTTCATTGTTGTTTAAATTCATCAAATTTTATTTTACTCCAAATATAAAAATATATCTTGAAATTTTTTTGGAAAAACTAGTAATGCACAAACTATTCATTTTTTATAAAAATTTTAAAATTAAGTTTTTGCTCGCCTTATTCAAGTAATCCTTTTTGTGTATTTATTTAGATCCCCCTATCTGGAATATTTTCAAGGGGAGTGATTTTTCGGGGGAAAATCCTGAGACAGCGATTTTTTTTTGGAAGGAGATAATTGGGGATTGATTTTTAAAAAATGTAGAGCTATCGGTCTAAGCAGGGTGGCAACCTTTTTAAAAATCAAAATTGCAATAGGGGGTCTAATATTACTTTTTTTTTTAAGGAAAATTAAAATTTAAATTTTTTTACAAACATGCTAAATTTTTTTGTTGAATGTCGGGCTGGGATTTTAAAAAAAAAATATTGCTGGTTCTTTTTTTTCGTCTAATTAGTACAATTTTTGGAAATTCCCCCAATTCTTTATTCAAAAAATTTTTGAAATAAAAAACCCCAAATTTTTTTAAAGGGGAAAACAAGTTTTTCGTGTTAAAAAATTTGAAAATTTTTGGGAAAAACCACACTAATGAATTTCATGCCTGTTTTCTTAAAAAAGAATAAACCTTCTCAATTAATTCCCAATTTTTTTGATGAAAAAATGCTTTATTTTTATTTGTTTTTGAGGAAATACCTAGCGGGGACCCTTCCAATTTTATTTTATGTTAGGTACCAGTTATACATAGTCATAGTATAATTTTTCAAGGTTTTTTAAAAATAATGCAATAAAAAAAAAAATACGCTATTAAAAATAAAAAGTGCATGCATAGTATAGTATAGTCTATAGTGAAACTATACAACATCCCACAAAAATATTGTAAAATATATTTTTTAATTAAGGGGACGTAATGGCCCATCCATGCACAAAGGGGACTTCCCCAAAATTTTTCCCATTATTATAAATATATATATATATATATATATATATATATATATATATACATATATAAAATATATATATATTATATATTAATAAGTAATATAATATAATAATATATATATATATATTATAATATATATATATATATATATATATATATATATATATATTATATGATAATATATTAAAAAAACCTATTTTTTTAAAAATATATAAAAATTCTGTCCCCCCGGGTTTTTAAAAAATTAAAAAACCCCCCCCGAAATGGCTACCCCGATTAAAAAAGAAATTTTGGTTTGTGCTTTTTAGGGTAAGTTTGAGAATCGGCCAACATCTTTTTTTATCTCCCTGAATATTAAGGGTGGTCCACCCCCCCAATTTTTTTTTTAAATTTCTCAGCAAAATTTTCTGTTCTATTTTTTTTATGACACAACATTAAAAAAAGCATGAAAAACAAAATTTTTTTATCCCTTTACGATTAACCCCTATTTTTTTATTTTTTTAATTATAAACTTAAATTTTTTTGGCAAAAAATTTCACTCTTTTTTTTTCCCCTGCTTAGAATGAAAATTTCAAATTACTCTCAATTTTTTTACCCTTCTACGTTTTAACCCTTATTTTTCCATCGCGATTTTTTTTTTTTTTTTAAATTTTTCCACTGATTTTTCCCAAAGGGTTGCAAGATGGCAATCAAAATGGGGAATAGTCGGTTTTGGGGGAAAGGTCGTAATAAAATTTTTCATACACCTTTTAATAAAATTGGGTGGGACCCCCCAAAATTTTATAAATTTTTTTGGACAAAATTTTTATTTTTATTTTTTTTTATGTTTTAAAATTAAAAAAAAAACCCCACAACTCTAAAATTTCTTCCCCTTTATTTTAAAAACCCATATTTTTTTTTAAAAGCCCTTTTTTTAAAATTTAAAAAAAATTTTTTTTCCCGGTTAGATTTTTTATAGATAAAAAATAATGAATTTTATTTTATTTTTTAGATAGATAAATATAAAGACAGATTTTCTAAAATATAGCTAGATAGATAGATAGTTAGATATTTTTGAGATACATCGGGGAAAAAGATGAATAGATTTTAAAGAAAGATAAAAATAATTTATATGGGGGAACAATTTTTTGCCGGGTCAGATAAAAATTTATAGATATGTAGAAAAAATAGATAGATAAAAATAATTTAATTTTGGCAGAACAACGTTTTTGAGTCAGCTAGTATATACTATATAAATATTTAATATATATAATATATGTATATATATACCCCTATATATATATATATATATATATATATATATTTTTTATATATATATATATATATATAAAAAATATATATATAGATATATATATATATATATAAAAAATCTATATATATATATATATATATATATATAAAAAAAAAAATATTTTTTTTTATATATATAGGGTGAGTCAGTTTTTTGTAGCAAGGGGTTTAACATCTTCTAAAGACAATTTTTTTTATGATGGAAATCTTCCATAAAAAAAATATGCCCCTTGGGGGAGGAGCTTCGTTTCTGATATACAGGGTGCCGAAATTTTTTTTTTTTAAAAAAAATTTTAAAGAAATTGGCACAGCTATTTTTTTTTCATTTACCCATTTTTTTGGGGCTTTTTAAGAATTTTTGAATACCTACTGGGGGGGTACATTTTGGGGGGCGTACTTTTAAAACCCCCCCTTTTGGAAAATTTTTTTTCGTGCCGCCTCGAGGCACGCACATCAATTTAAATTCTCTAAAATTTTAAATACCTTTTTTTTTTGTATGTTTAAAAAGTATGCATTTTTTTGCCAAAAACTTTTTAATTTTAAAATTTATTTCGAACACACTTTTTTTACTTTTTTTAAATTTAAGTTAATGACTAACGAAGTGTTTATGTCCAAAAAAAAATTCCTACAACCTTGAATAGATTTTTCAAAACTTCACACATTTTAAAGCTCAAAATATGAAAACCTTTTAGGGGCATTTCCTTTTAATTCTCTTGACTAAAAAAAACAACTTTATTTTTACACCAAAATTTTTTAATTTGAAGAATTTTGATGGGGAAGGGTTTTTTTTTGTTTTAAAAAAACCCCCAAAAAAATTCCGAATTTTTTTTTTAATATAAAATATATATTTTAAATATATTATATATATATATAAATATATAATATATATATTTTTAAAATATATATATATATATATATATTTAACCTTTTATAAAAAATTTATATTTTATATATTTTTTATATTAAATAATTATTTATATTATAATATACCTTTTTTAAAATTAAAACCCCCAAATTTAAATAACTCCCCCCAAATTTTTTAAATAATAGAAAATCACCTTTCTTCTTTTTGTTAAAAAAATTTTATTTATCTGGATCAAAAATAAACAAAATAATAAACCTTTTTTCCAAGAAATTGTTTTAAAAAAAATACCCCGCAGGGGAAAAAAGTTTATATTTAAATAAATGAAAAACTTTCTTCTATTTTTTTTTAAAAATTTTTTAAAACGAATTACATATAAAAAAATTATCCATTGTCTAAGACAAAAATACTTTTTTAAAAATATTGTACCCCGGAAAAAACACATTTTTTTTTCTAATGGTTAGTTAAAACAAAGTATGATCTAATGTGACAATTTTATGGTCTACTTTGTCTTGTTATTTTAAATGAGATATTTCATTTATTTTTGGGTTTAGAGTATTCGATGAAAAATTTTTACTTTTAATTATTTAAATCAGGTTTGTAGAGTCGAAAAAAACAGATGAGTTAATTTTTAATTTGTTTGAAAGTTTTTTTTAATCGAAAATGAAATTTTTATGTTTCACATGACTTTTTATCTAAGGGTTTTACTCTTACGAATTTTTATTTGGTTTGAATGCCAAAGTCAATTAGGTATGTACCCTTTAAATTTTTTTTCGCTTAATTCTATACAAGAGTTATATATATATATAATATATATATATATATATATATATATATATATATATATATATATATATATATATATATAATATTTATGACTTCCAATTTTTTTTTTTTTTCAGGACCTTTTTTTTTAATTTTAAAAAATATTGGTGATTTATTTAGATTTATTTTTTGATTTTCTTTTAAAATAAAAGGGGTTTACCAATTTTCCCCGTAAAAGGGTGCAATAATAGTGATCCACCCCCAATCATAAAAATTAATTCAGCGATCGTAAAAATTTTAATTTTTAGAAGTTTTTTCTTGTTTGTTTTTGGGGGAATTTTTTTTTTTTTTCCCCTGGGGTCCCAAAAATTAAAAATGGGCATTCATTAGTTTTTTCCCCAAACCCAAGTGTTGAAACGTTCAGAAAAAAAAAAGACATTAAATAAACGAAAAAATCACAATTCTTCATTATTATCATTCTTTTCTAGTTTTGATGAATTCACTTTTCACTGATATATAAATGAGAAAAATTTTAAAACGAAAAACTGAAATAATAGTTAATTAGGTGACAACAAGTGGGATATAGACATTATTAACGCACGCATGTGAGAAGGGGATTATTAGGCCGTAGGCATAGTATTGTAATCGCGTAAGTCCCCGGAAAAATTTAAAAATTGGGGGACCCCCCGTTGCGTACTAGTATTTTTACATAATAAGTGTGGTAACTGGGTTTTTTTTGCACACCTAAGTGGAGTTTGAAAAAAAAAAACCCCAGGCGAGTCTTTTCTTTTAAAATTAAGTGTGCTAAAAACCTTTTCCACGCGAGTTATGTATACTATTTTATTTTTCAACCGTTCGTTTTTTTTTTTAAAAAAAAAATTAATTATAGTCTTAAAAATTTTCCCCAATTGGTCACCAGCAATGTTTTAACTTTTTTTTTGTTATGAAAAAAATTGGATGTCATAGCGACAAAAAAAAGCAACGCCACTTTGAAAAATTTTCAGTCAAAAGTCAGTCGAAAATATTTTGGGATTTTACGGCTAGTTGAAGCTTGGGGACGGCGAACTTGCTACCACAGAAATTTTCCGGAATTGCTACGAAAAAAGGGCCATGATATGTTTTTTAAATGGGTTTTTCCCATAAAAAAGTGGATAACATTAATGAAGATGTATTAATTGCCTGTTTTTAAAGGGAAAAAAAAATCGCTTTTTGGGCTATTATTCAAAGTTTTTAAAATTTTTTAAATTATTGTTTTGTGTGTTAATTTAAAATTGCCAATAATTATCATTTCAATAAAAATTCAACAAAAATTTGGTTTTTTAAATTTTTTTTTTCCGCACTAGTGCGTTAAAATTTTTTTTTACCCATTAGTGCGTTAAACTGATTTTTACCGCACTAGTGCTTTTAAAATAATAGCTGCCGCACTAATATGGGTGTGTAAAAATATAATTTACGCCCCGGTTTTTGATTTTAAAAAATTTTTTTTTACAACTATCAAGGTTTTTTTTACTATCCCCAAAAATATCTTATTATTATTACAAATCAATAACCTACTCATGGGGAAATATTTTGATAATTAAAATAAGAGTTTTTCCTTTTTATCATTTTGTAACCGTAGCAACGATGAACAAAGCCGTTCATTTATATCCAAAAAAAAATTTTTAGTTCTCCGGGGCCCGAAACATTAAGCTTTTTGAAAAAAAAATGTCTTTTAAAAGAAGATGCTCTACCGTCTGATATTGAAAAAGAGGCGACAAGTGTAATTTTTAAATTTTTGGAAAACCCCAGAAAAACCCGGGAAAAAATTTTTGTTTAGCTTATTTAGGTTTTTTACAGAGGCGAATTATCCTTAAGGCCCCAAAAAGGCATGGGGGCCCATAGGCGCGAGGGCTTTAAGTTCGCTTTTTTAATATACTTTTAAAAAAATTAGATTTTTTTTTAAAAATTTAACCCTTTTTATCGGTGTTCAACTGATTTATTTTTTAACTTTGATTTTTGACGACGTTCGTTTCCCAAATTTCCCCGGGGCCGAGAAAAGAAATCCGGGACCTTTCCGCTCTTACGGCAGACACCTTTTGCCACTATTTTATACTATCAATTTTGAATTGGAGTAACTGTAACATATTGAAGAAAATTAATAATTTTTTTTAATTTGGGGTTTTTCCTTTTTTAAAAATTTAAAAATTAAAACGACGGGGTTTTTAAAGCCAGATATTATTATATAGAGAATTTCAATCAAATTTTTTTCGGTTTAGGTCCTATGCCAGTCTTTTCCTTTTTAAACTTTAAAATATTCCCCGGGGAAACCAAAAACGTAAGATTTTGTCCGACAATATCGAAAATAAAAGTAAACTATGCTAAAATTTTTTCCTTGGCCCCCTCTCACCGCGTTTTTTTTTACCGAGTTATTTTCAATATAGAGGCCCCCATCAGATGTTTGGGGCCACGGCGTTGAACGTTTAATCCGCCTTTTTGGTTTTTATAAATAATTTTTTACGAAAAATTTAAAAAATGAAAAAATAAATAAGGGGTTAATTTCTCGATTCATTACCGCACAGTGCATTAATAGATTCAAAAAAGTACGATATCAATAATCATTTATGACTTTAAAAAAAACGGTCGAATCACAGTAATTACTTTGAGATGTTATTTTTTAATGGTTTCGACAATGTTTCTTCTGTATTTGTGGAATTCTGGATTTTTCCTTGGGGTTTTTAAAAAAAATATTTTTAAACAAAAATAAAAGAAAAAAATTTGATTAGTAAATGGCAAGAAAAAAAAATAGCTAAAAAATTTTTAAATTAATGAATTAGTAGTATCTGAAAAAAGAAATGAAATAAAATTATTTTAAAAATAAGTTGGAAAATGTGAAAAAATAAAATTATCAATATACACGACTTTTTGGTTATTTTGGGATCTCTAACCGTTTCAAGTGAAAAAATGAGAACGGTTAGAGATACCCAACTAACCAAAAAAGTCGGGGTATATTGTATAATTTTTTTTTTTTCCCTTTCCCAAAATTATTATTTACAATTTTTTTTTTCATTTCTCTTTTTTCAGATACTACTAATTCATTGAATTTAATTTTTCAGCTATTTTCTTTTCTTGCCATTTACTAATCAAATTTTCTTTTCTTTTATTTTTGTTTCAGATATATTTTTATAGACAATGGAAGTCCAGAATTCCACAAATACAATTACTTGAGAGTTGTATTTTGACCCTTGACCTTGATTCATTATTTTTCATAAAAAAATGTTTCTAAAATTAATTGAAAATTTTATTCGTAATTTGAGTTGTTGTTGGATTGTAAGAATTTTCGAGCGATATTATATCTTAGTCCATACTAGTTCTTTGTTAAGGACAGTGAAATCAATGATGATAAACTGGAGATATTCAATGAATAATTTTGTTACATAAACCTCGGAACATATTCAAATTCAGTATGTATGACATAAGAGACCTTGGCACAAAAATTTCACGCTTCCTCGAAATTTAAAAGATACTTAAATGAGGGGAAAAATTTTCGATATGTGCGAAAAAAATGACAGAACGTTTCGAACACTAGTTTTTCATAATCGCAATTTTTCAACTTTTTATAGATGGCACTGATATGGCAAGTGTATAAAACTATTTTTTGGATCTTTTGCGAATGTGTGATAAATGGCAAGATTTTGTAATTATGGATTCAGACATGATCTTTGAGATGAGGATGTATCCCGAGAGATTAGTTCCACACAAATTTGCATGTACCAATGTGCGTATAGAAAAAATTCAGAACAATGGCTCTTGATTATTATCTGAGTATTTGAGTAAGAGTATTTCTGATATTTTGGCAAGTCGACTCCAACGAATATTAGAATATTCGAAGAAATTATCTTCAATTCTTTTGTGAGAATTCAGTGGGGTTATGCTTAAGCTACTTTCATTTCATCTTTAGTTTATATATACTATTTGGCTTGGTTCAATTTTGATAGTAGGTACCTTAGTAATGTAATTAATCAACTTTATTCTATTAAAATTTTTTGTTTTATATCACTACACTAACACGATTTTCTTGCGACTCATGAGGCATTCGTTTCGTCTATCTGATGCTTTTGAAACATGAAGTCTCAAAAAGAAGTTCAAGTAGTAGTATAAAGTTATATTAAAAAAATTAAATAATAAGAAAACAACTTGTCTAAAAACCACAAAATGAAAATAACTTTTTATTCGACTAGTTATGCCTGTAACTGCATTATCAACAATGAATACATAATTGCAATAACATCGCTTTAAAATATATAAAGTATTTCGGTTCGGTACCTGGGGGGGTAAAATGTAATCGATGGGTCCAAGTTATCAGAGATTTAACAGTGGGGGTGGTTTAAGTCAACTGGTCATTAAGAAGAATGTAATTATGGGATTTTTGGATTCTTGTTTTTTTTTCCTGGGGTTTCCCGGGGAATTCATTATCATTACCTTTATCACAGTAATGAAGAATTTTTGGTTTGAAAGAGGGGTGAGATGTTTGTTTTTTTTACTCAGATGTTCCCTAAATGCTGATTGTCCGTTTTTTAGATTTCTTTTAGCCTGGTTTCAAAACATCTCCCGGGGGTGACCTATATATGTGTCCCATAATTTTTATTATGGATTTTTTGGATCTTGTTTTTTTCCATGGCTTCCAGGGGAATTTTTTATCATACCTTTATCACAGAATGGAAGAATTTTTGGTTTGAAAAGAGGGTGAGATGTTATGTTTTTTTGACTCTAGATGTTCCCTAAATGCGATTGTCCGTTTTTTTGATGTTCTTTTTCCTGGTTTCAAAACATCTCCCGGTTGACCTATATATGTGTCCATAATTACATTCTTCTTAATGACCCCTTAGACTTAAACCACTCCCCACTGTAAAAATCTGATAACTTGGACCCACGATTACATTTTACCATCCCAGGTACCAACCGAAATACTTATATTTTTCAAGCGATGGCTTTGCAATTATGTATTCAGTCTTGATAATGCTGTAACAGGCGAAACTAGTCGAATAAAGAGTTATTTTCATTTTGTGGTTTTTAGACAAGTTGTTTTCTTATTATTTAATTTTTTTAATATAAATATGAACTACCACAGAGTTGATTCATCGTCCATCGAATTGTATAAAGTTATTTTATCTTTATAATAAAAAACGACAATTTCAAATTTCTGATACACATGGGTGATACTAATGATACCATAACTAATATTCTTATATTTTCTAGGATATATGTATATAACGAATGCGTTTAAATACTCTATTAACTTAAAATATATCAATGTATATACCTATGCACTGTTTGTGATTGGTTACTACAAACAAAATATAGAAACTATGTAATAAATATCATTAATATTCATACGTCTCTACTTTATT
>JARQZK010001860.1:0-10000 GCA_030704885.1 Cynegetis impunctata | reverse complement strand
CGGGTTTGTATCCGCGTATGGGCTTCGTCTTCGTTGAAGTCTGCTCGACGTTTCGGCAAAATCACATTTGCCATCTTCAGGTAGCTCTTCTTGGTCGTAATGAATACACTGAACTGAGTGGAAGTGTTATTTGCGTCCTTATATATCCCTCTCCTTCGTTGCGCTTCGTTGTGATTGGTTGTTCTCGGCGGCTGCGGCTTCGCGTGATTGGTCCTGTTGGTTCTGACTGCTGCTCCTCCTCGTGATTGGCTGCTTGATTGGAACGTGTACGATGTGTTGCATGAGTTCTTAATGCTGGTTTCCAAATAGCCGAGATTCGCTGCGCGTCATTTCGGGTGTTCAAACAACTTCTTGCTTTCTCTATCTCGATCGCCTCTCTGGTGATTCTGGTGTGTAGGCGCTGGCAGTTGGAAATCATTCTGGTGTTGGAGAAGTCAATTTTATGTCCTGTGTCAAGTATATGTGATGTAAGGGACGACGTAAGATCTCGCTGCTGTACTGCATTTTGATGTTCGGCCCTCCTCACACTGATTCGTCGGTTAGTTTGACCAATGTATGTGCCGTCACAATTATTGCATGGTATCTCGTAAACTCCCTGTCCTTCTAATAAAATTTTATCCTTTGGATTCCTCAAAAGTTGGCCAATCTTCTTGTGCGTCGTGAATATAGTATTGATGTTGTTCCGGCGCAATAATCGTCCTATTCGGTCGGTGGTTCCTTTGATGTATGGTAGGAGAACTCTGCTGACTGCGGGATCCCCATCAGATGTAGTCTTAGTTTTATTTTCTTGTTTGGCTCTTCTGATGATTATCTTTGAATAACCATCAGCTTCCAATGCTTCCTCGATGGTGGCCATTTCACTTTTCTTGTGATCCGAATCAGAAATGGTTCTGGAACGACAAATGAGTGTTTTTGATTTTGAAAACAGTTGTCCTGTGCGATGGTGTGAGTCAGCCTGAACAGAAGGTATCTATTGGTATGGGTTTTCTTTCGATACACGGTGTGGCCAAGTTTTCCGTTAGGTTTCTTCATTATCAGAACATCAAGGAAGGGAAGCTGGTTATTTTCTTCTATTTCCATGGTGAACTGAATACGTTCGTGTTGATTGTTGAGGTGATTGAGGAACGTATACAGTTTTTCTTCTCCATGGGGCCAAATGACGAAAGTATCGTCGACATATCGTAGCCAAAGCTTTGGTTTCTCAGGGGATGTATTCAGCGTCTTGGTTTCGAACAATGTCATGAAGATATTGGCGAAAGGTGGTGAAACTCGCGATCCCATTGGTGCTCCTTCGAGTTGTTTGTATTTCTGACCTCCGAAGGTGAAATAGGTGTTCTTGAGACAATGCTTGAGGAGTTCAATGATGTGTGGCTCTAGCTTCTTTTCCTGTTCTAACATTTCTATGCCTTCTTCCACTGGAATCTGGGTGAATAATGACACTACGTCGAAACTCACCAGAAGATCGTTTGGTTCCACTTCTACTTCTTGGATAATCTCTAGGAAATGCTGCGAATTCTTCACATAAGATTCAGCTTCTTCCACAAGGGGCTGCAGTTGTTTGGCTAGGTATCCTGATAGTGGATGTAGAGCTGAACCCACACAACTAACGATAGGCCTGAGTGGCAAGTCAGGTTTGTGTGCTTTTGGAAGGCCATAGAGTTTCGGACATCTCGATGATTTTTCTCGTGGTATGAGTTGTTTCTGTACTTCTGGTTCTAATGGGCTGGCTTGTATCTTGGCCTTCGTTGTCTTCTCCAGATAGGTGGTAGGGTCTGTTTTTATGGGTTTATACGATGTTTCGTCAGCGAGTATATCCTTCATCTTCTTCTGGTAATCCTCCGAGTTCATCACCACTGTGGCGTTTCCTTTATCAGCCGGTAGTACGATGATTTGTTGGTTCTCTCGGATTCTCTTCAAAGCTGCTTGTTCCGCAGCGGTTATATTCTTCTTTGGTGGTTTTGTTGTTCGAAGAATTCTACATACATCTTGCCGAATTTCATCTGCGGTGGCCTTGTCAACTTTTTTGATGGCCTCTTCAACTTCAAGAAGAAAAAGTTCGAACACCTCAAGAAAAAGCAAACTCCAGAAATCGCTGAGGCCCGACTGCAACCAGAGAAGGTGGTCTACAATTTCTCCAACCAACAACTAGATGATGATTGCAAGAAAGTTCTAGCGAAGGGATTCAATTTCGCTATTGCCCCATCCACCATACCGACCGAAGACATAATTTGCGAAGTTGAAGAGGCCATCAAAAAAGTTGACAAGGCCACCGCAGATGAAATTCGGCAAGATGTATGTAGAATTCTTCGAACAACAAAACCACCAAAGAAGAATATAACCGCTGCGGAACAAGCAGCTTTGAAGAGAATCCGAGAGAACCAACAAATCATCGTACTACCGGCTGATAAAGGAAACGCCACAGTGGTGATGAACTCGGAGGATTACCAGAAGAAGATGAAGGATATACTCGCTGACGAAACATCGTATAAACCCATAAAAACAGACCCTACCACCTATCTGGAGAAGACAACGAAGGCCAAGATACAAGCCAGCCCATTAGAACCAGAAGTACAGAAACAACTCATACCACGAGAAAAATCATCGAGATGTCCGAAACTCTATGGCCTTCCAAAAGCACACAAACCTGACTTGCCACTCAGGCCTATCGTTAGTTGTGTGGGTTCAGCTCTACATCCACTATCAGGATACCTAGCCAAACAACTGCAGCCCCTTGTGGAAGAAGCTGAATCTTATGTGAAGAATTCGCAGCATTTCCTAGAGATTATCCAAGAAGTAGAAGTGGAACCAAACGATCTTCTGGTGAGTTTCGACGTAGTGTCATTATTCACCCAGATTCCAGTGGAAGAAGGCATAGAAATGTTAGAACAGGAAAAGAAGCTAGAGCCACACATCATTGAACTCCTCAAGCATTGTCTCAAGAACACCTATTTCACCTTCGGAGGTCAGAAATACAAACAACTCGAAGGAGCACCAATGGGATCGCGAGTTTCACCACCTTTCGCCAATATCTTCATGACATTGTTCGAAACCAAGACGCTGAATACATCCCCTGAGAAACCAAAGCTTTGGCTACGATATGTCGACGATACTTTCGTCATTTGGCCCCATGGAGAAGAAAAACTGTATACGTTCCTCAATCACCTCAACAATCAACACGAACGTATTCAGTTCACCATGGAAATAGAAGAAAATAACCAGCTTCCCTTCCTTGATGTTCTGATAATGAAGAAACCTAACGGAAAACTTGGCCACACCGTGTATCGAAAGAAAACCCATACCAATAGATACCTTCAGGCTGACTCACACCATCACCCAGGACAACTGTTTTCAACAGCAAAAACACTCATTTGTCGTTCCAGAACCATTTCTGATTCGGATCACAAGAAAAGTGAAATGGCCACCATCGAGGGAGCATTGAAAGCCAATGGTTATTCAAGGAAAATCATCAGAAGAGCCAAACAAGAAAATAAAACTAAGACTACATCTGATGGGGATCCCGCAGTCAGCAGAGTTCTCCTACCATACATCAAAGGAACCACCGACCGAATAGGACGATTATTGCGCCGGAACAACATCAATACTATATTCACGACGCACAAGAAGATTGGCCAACTTTTGAGGAATCCAAAGGATAAAATTTTATTAGAAGGACAGGGAGTTTACGAGATACCATGCAATAATTGTGACGGCACATACATTGGTCAAACTAACCGACGAATCAGTGTGAGGAGGGCCGAACATCAAAATGCAGTACAGCAGCGAGATCTTACGTCGTCCCTTACATCACATATACTTGACACAGGACATAAAATTGACTTCTCCAACACCAGAATGATTTCCAACTGCCAGCGCCTACACACCAGAATCACCAGAGAGGCGATCGAGATAGAGAAAGCAAGAAGTTGTTTGAACACCCGAAATGACGCGCAGCGAATCTCGGCTATTTGGAAACCAGCATTAAGAACTCATGCAACACATCGTACACGTTCCAATCAAGCAGCCAATCACGAGGAGGAGCAGCAGTCAGAACCAACAGGACCAATCACGCGAAGCCGCAGCCGCCGAGAACAACCAATCACAACGAAGCGCAACGAAGGAGAGGGATATATAAGGACGCAAATAACACTTCCACTCAGTTCAGTGTATTCATTCCGACCAAGAAGAGCTACCTGAAGATGGCAAATGTGATTTTGCCGAAACGTCGAGCAGACTTCAACGAAGACGAAGCCAATACGCGGATACAAACCCGGGAAACCAGACAACCATATATATATATATATATATATATATATATATATAGTTATATATATATATATATATATATATATATATATATATATATATATATATATAATAACTGAGATTGAATTCTCGCACATCACTTGGTGAAACATCATAAAGAATAAAGTATAAACTTTAAAATAAAAACACTTGGCTTATGTTTCACAATATAAAATATTTAGATACTGTATTTAGCAGTAATGAAAAGTCGACATGTTTCGAGTTATGAACTCATTATCAAGACTGACTACAGGAGAGTATTGCATCGTAATTTATAAAACAGACAAAAGCAAAGGTGATACCTGAAAATCAATTTGTTCGTTTACAAGGGGTAATTGACTATTATGGGAGGAACTTATTTAAATATTCGTATTGAAGAACATAAAAAGTCAATTTTACAAAACAAAAATACCACTGGCTTCTCTGAACATTGTATAAAATTCAATCACTTCCTGGATTTCAACAAAACCAAATTGTTACATTCAGGTAACAAGGGTAAACGCCTTGACCTTCTCGAAATTGTCGAAATAAGTTCCGCCCATAATAGTCAATTACCCCTTGTAAACGAACAAATTGATTTTCAGGTATCACCTTTGCTTTTGTCTGTTTTATAAATTACGATGCAATACTCTCCTGTAGTCAGTCTTGATAATGAGTTCATAACTCGAAACATGTCGACTTTTCATTACTGCTAAATACAGTATCTAAATATTTTATATTGTGAAACATAAGCCAAGTGTTTTTATTTTAAAGTTTATACTTTATTCTATATATATATATACTAGCGGGACCAGTCGCGGCTTCGCCCGCGTATCCATATATGTATACGTATGAATTTATTCCACCCCCGTTCAACCCCTGAATGATCGAATTTTAAAAAATGGAGAAAATGGTTTTTCAAGTTAATTATGAGGAACATTTTAGTGGCCGAATGAAATCGCTAAGTCGATTATTTTGCCGGAAATAGCCAATATAAAAAAAACAGACTCACTCCTTTTGCACTCCTAAATGATGGAATTTCAAAAAACTGAGAAACTACTTTCTAGAGTTAATTTCACTTAACATTTTCGTGAAAGAGCGGGATCGCTAAGTTCATTAATTTGCGAGAATCAGCCAAAAATAGCCAATATACGAAAAAAACATTTCACCCTCTTTCAACCCCTAAATGATACAACATCAAAAAATGCAGAAAATGTTTTTTTAAGAAAATTATAAGAAACATTGTAGTGGAAGAACGGAATCGCTAAGTCGTTTATTTTGCCGGAAATAGCCAATATAAAAAAAACAGACTTACCCCTTTTGCACCCCTAAATGATGGAATTTCAAAAAACTGAGAAACTACTTTCTAGAGTTAATTTAACTTAACATTTTAGTGGAAGAACGGGATCGCTAAGTCCATTATTTTGCGAGAAACATCAAAAAACACGTTTTACCCTTTTTCAACCCCTTAACGGCGGAATTTTAAAAAACCCCGTCTTAGTGGGAATCTACATGATTAGACTTAACCCACCAAATTTCAGAAATTTAAAAAATATGGTTTTTGCTGTAGACTGGATTCAATTTTTCGGCTTGTATTATATATATATATATATATATATATATATATATATATATATAATATATATATATATATATATATATATATATATATATATATATATATATATATATATATATATATAGATAATAAATGGAAAATATAATAAATTTTTACTTATTCAATATAGTAATGACTATAGAATAATTTGTTTTACTTACCTAAACAAATTGGAACCGCCTGAAGCCATTTGTGTATCAAATTGTTTATTTTTTATACCTATCAGTACACTGGATTCTATTCTAAAATAAAATTTTCTAGAATCTCCGAACTACATCGAGATATGCACTTCTCAAAGTATATATAGACGAAATAACTATTTTCTATAATAAATATATACTTCTTCTAAGCAGTGAATCTGAAAAATTGAAGGTCAATTAGAATTGAAGCCACAGTTTCCATCTAGGTTATTTTCAAAATAGCAATGAATTAAATGAAGAATTATTGATAGAATTGAATGTTGGAGAAAGTTATACATTTCAACTAGACGTAAATAAAATCTCTTGAAAATTTGTGTTTTAATTTCTTTCGTAAAATTTAGTCTTTTTTCGAGAAACTAAATAAAAACGAGTTTTCAAGAAATTATATTATGTGTCATAAAAATAATTGATTTTGTTTCATAAAAATTAATAAAAATAATTGTTTTCAAGAGATTTACACAAAACCAGTGTCGCCAACTCACTTGCTAAGTTTAATGCTAAATATTTTGAGAAATATGCCAAATAAATGCCAAACATTTCGGAGATTACATAAAAAATGCTAAATAAAATGCCAAAAGGATATTTTTTTTCATTTTAATTAAACAAAATAGCTAAGTTTAATGCTAAATATTTTGAAAAATATGCCAAATAAATGCCAAACATTTCGAAGATTACATAAAAAATGCTTAATAAAATGCCAAAAGGATTTTTTTTTCATTTTAATTAAACAAAATAGCTAAGTTTAATGCTAAATATTTTGAAAAATATGCCAAATAAATGCCAAACATTTCGGAGATTACATAAAAAATGCTAAATAAAATGCCAAAAGGATATTTTTTTTCATTTTAATTAAACAAAATAGCTAAGTTTAATGCTAAATATTTTGAAAAATATGCCAAATAAATGCCAAACATTTCGAAGATTACATAAAAAATGCTTAATAAAATGCCAAAAGGATATTTTTTTCATTTTAATTAAACAAAATAGCTAAGTTTAATGCTAAATATTTTGAAAAATATGCCAAATAAATGCCAAACATTTCGAAGATTACATAAAAAATGCTAAATAAAATGCCAAAAGGATATTTTTTTCATTTTAATTAAACAAAATAGCTAAGTTTAATGCTAAATATTTTGAAAAATATGCCAAATAAATGCCAAACATTTCGAAGATTACATAAAAAATGCTAAATAAAATGCCAAAAGGATATTTTTTTCATTTTAATTAAACAAAATAGCTAAGTTTAATGCTAAATATTTTGAAAAATATGCCAAATAAATGCCAAACATTTCGAAGATTACATAAAAAATGCTTAATAAAATGCCAAAAGGATATTTTTTCATTTTAATTAAACAAAATATCAATACCCTCGTCAATTAATAAGCTTTCATTCACTGGTGAAGATATAGGTAGAGCTGATAACGTGCATGCAGTTCCATTCTGTTCAATAATTTTGATTATACTTGGGGGGGATTTTGTATAAACACTAGGTACACAAACAACTAAGACTAACAATGCAAAAAAGCCGTTCATAATTAATAATTTAATACACACATAAAAAAACACATTCAGAAAGAAATTAATTTAATTCATGAAAAAATAATTATGTTACAACCAGACAACTAAAAACACTTCGAAAATTTACAGAATAGCTGCTTTGCTCATAATAATTAAAATAAAACTGATAGCTGACATAGAAAGAATGCAAGATATACTACAGATGGCAATAAAAGTCCAAAGTAGAAATATTTCCGCCCTTCCCAGTAGGTATATATATATATATATATATATATATATATATATATATAATATATATATATATATATATATATATATATATATATATATATATATATATATATATATATATATATATATATATATATATTCCTATTTCTCATTATCACATATGTTGGAAATTCCGCAATCATAAAAGATAAAAGGTTCTTTGATGACCGGATGACCGCGGGAAAATCCAATTTAATAAAATTTATGGAATGGATTCGTAAACTTGGATGTCAACAGTCTCTAGTTTAAAAATATTTTCAAATGATTATCATGTTAGAATTATTTGTACGAAAAATTTTGAGGAAAAATTGTGTTATAATTCGATAATTATGTTACAAACGGCAAAGCCGTCAGTAAAGTCCCCTTCGAGCATAGACAAAATCATAGACAGAGCTAGGAAAAAAGATTATGCGACTCTAGAATAAGTATTTTTCAAATTAGATAGAGAATAAATTGATTCACTTACAGATTTACTGGATGAAAAAATGCTTAAAAATATGCTAACATGCCAAATCGTTTAAAAACATGCTAAGCATCATAGAAATATGCCAAATTTAGCCATAAAAATGCCAAATTGGCAACACTGTACAAAACTGTAGGTTATGTCTGTTGAAAATGATTGTTTTGGAGAAAAGGAATAAAAACACCGGATTCTAAGGAATTTACTTCTAATTTTATGTATATGTTTCAGAAATAATCATTTTACCTCTCGGAGAAATTAGTTAAAATATTCGTTTTTAAATAATTTAAACAAAATCATATAGGTATGTATCTTGAAATCGGGTGTGATTTTTTGAGACATGAAAATACACACGTTTTTGAGAAATTTACTTCAAATTTTTTTATAAATCCTAGAAACAATTTTTATTTCAGAAATATGTGTTTTTAATTCTTAAATATCCGTTTTGAAAAAATTTCCACAAAATTATGTGTAGATCTAGTGAAAAACACAACAGTTTTCAGATCATGAAACATACATTTCTTTTTGAGATTCTGAACGATTTCTCTATCTGAAAATATATGAAAAACAATCAAATCATGAAAAATATACAAGTTGACCTTAGTCAATTCAATATATTACATAAAGTGAACAAGGAAAAATCATTCAATAAAACAAAAATCCACTGAAGAGATCTAGTAAGATTGAAACAGCTGTATGCAGCTTTTGAGTAGGGGTGACTTGATATTTTCTATAATTCACCGTTGGATTATGAATATAGAATTCTCGTCGCGGAATACATAAAACCTGAGCCTTAGAAGATTATTTGATAATTTTAAATTATTGAAGAATTTTCCTTGTTCGCTTTATTTATCGTATAACACAAACGTACTGTCAACATGAAGAAGAATATTCGGTTATATTTAATATGAATTAAAACTTACAGTGCACGAACGGTAGTATACAGAAATTAAAACTTCAAACTAAAACAATTATATCCAACAAAAACACTTAATTTTCACCACTACTGATTCATAGATTTTATCCAAATGGGAACGATTCTATTTCATCATACCTATCTGGATAATGAAATCATCGTGTTTACCATATGCGGTTATAACAAAGCTAAAATTAAGTCTCTTGTGATAAACATTCCCGTTATCGTTCAGATATCATATAATTCAAGCGAGATGAAATTTTAGTTAAAGTATCAGATATAGATAAGATAAAAAATCCATTGAATTATTGCGAAATAAATTGAACTTGAAAAATTTTAAGGGGAAGTACGAAACTCTCAAAACCTCCATTATATATATATATATATATATATATATATATATATATATATATATATATATATATATATATATATATAAATATATATATATATATACATACATATTTATAATGAAAATAAACGGTTGAATCCATTTGGAAAGAATATATCCTCCCAGCTTAGCTATTTACATGAGCTTTGACGACTTGGCGTTCCCACCATTCCATTAACGGAGAGTGTGAGAAACTTGGAGAACTGTACCACACACCATTGGAAAAATAGAGACACTAGAACCTGCGAACACATCAAAGCCCCATCTATTGGCATTGATAAGTAGCTCCCTTCATGTCAAGTGAGGCCACTAAGCATTGAAACTCATGTCAATTCACACCCGTATA
>JARQZK010001859.1:0-17509 GCA_030704885.1 Cynegetis impunctata | reverse complement strand
AAAATACGATGTTAGAATTTTATTGTCCTCAAGAACATAGTCAAATATAGATATTAATATTTAAATTACACAAAATTATAGACCTTTGGAATATTTGAATAACTTCATAACTGGAAAAGTATTTCTTTCAGTTCAAGCACATTGTGACATCGAATATACTAAAGTTGCATGGTTATTTTAAGAATAAATTGTATATTATTTTTAATTACTCTTTCAGACTTATTACCATTTTATCTTATATGTTTAAGGTAAAGTGGTGAATGTGAAGTTTATTTAGTTTAAGTTATTTCATAAGAAAGGTACATATAGAATTTTTTTTTTGTATCACCGTGAATTTATAAATATTTCTTACTCGATCAGTATAAGACCAAAAATGAAGAATCATGATTTACTTTTATAAAATGTGAATATGTCGAAATATTAAAATAATAGAGATAATTTGAGAAACAAAATGTGTAAGAAGATATAACTGAGGACGTAAAATTCCTGTGACTGTATTTCCCCCAAATTAAAGTCCAAGAGAATGCTTTAGTTTAATATGTACTGTAACATACTTAGAGTTATTGATGTTAGGGCAGAATATAACAGTGATTGGTCATCATGTTATATTTACTAAAAATAGTCCCTTAGTAATATCCATTGTATTAGGTTTAGAAACAGATTACTACATAGACAGTTGGGTGATTCATTTTTTTTAACCACTCATCGCCGTATTACGGTTCTATGAGTTGTACTTTCTTGTTTCAGTTTATGAAGGGAGCCTTTAGTGAACTCATTTAATTTATTTATGCACGTTATTATTTTTGTCTGTATAGTGAAAATAAATATTGGAAAATTTTCAGGTTTGTTTATTTGGCAAAATATCAATGTCCTTATAGGCTTGCTCATAGCTAACATAAAATTTTTACGTAGTTCATTATCAATTTAACCGTTAAAAACATTTCCAAAACTGACAACACATAATAGGCGAGCGGCGTAACCCAAAAAAGAGCTCTCGTTAATGAAGAACCCATAACTTTTTGGTAACCGACAAATTTTGGTACCAAAATGTTCGTTGCAAAAATATGCACAACTTTTCTCAATAAAATTTTTCGATTGGAGTGGGGGAACATTGTGTTTTTTGAGAAAAACTGGTTTTTTTTTCGAAAGTAATACGCGCGCGGATTACGATTCAACTCGCTGTCAATTTTTTCCACTTTTATATATTGAAATGAAACTTTCACGGTTTGATCGTGATATTAAGCACTTTCGAAAAATGTTTAGATTGATAACCAAAGTTGACCTGTTTTGATGTTACGTAACTATATATAATTATTTAACGAATAATCGGGTTTTTATCTTCGTCGAATAAAAGAGTCGAGGAAATTTTCAAAATGATGCTTACAATTAATAAGGTTTTAATTAATATAGTTTTAAGAAGTTTTTGGCAAAATTGCAAGAACTTGTATTGCAAAGAACGAAATCTATAGTACTTCGAATATACTGCGCGCGATTGTCGTTTGAACGTGCACTCGCTATTAATTATCCTCTCACTATCTATCGCTATTAATAAATCAAATTTTTATGTAACTATCTTTTTTAAAAAGTGGATGAATGTTTTAAACATATTTTACAAACATTTATTATCATAAATTTTTATTATTTTTTCACATTTTTTTATATTTTTTGTATAATAAAGTTATAGAAAAGTTATATATACAAAGGTAAAGAAAAATAATATCATTTATTTGTTAACAAAATTCATTATTTAGCTCTGGATCATCACATGCATTTTCATCGCATTGGTTTTTACTCATATTGCAACATGATTCAGAACAAGAGCATATATCACTACAGTCTAATTCAGATGCAAAACATGGGCACACAATGTTTGTACAGGGTTTATTTCTGCTCTTGCACGAACAAAAATATTTTAGCAGATATTCCATCGCGGTATTTATTACCTTCGAAATAATTTGGAAGTAACACTTCATCTTGTTGAATCCAACCATAGTTCGTTACTTCAAAAGATATCATTTCTGATAAAGTAGCTTGATTCCACTCATTAATTTGCCACATAGATCTTAAAATATGTTGTTTTAATGCTGATTCCGACGGGGGCAGTTTATCTATAGGAGTATTTTTTTCAATGGCTAAACAATATCTAAGAGAATTTACACAATACCTGTCAGCTTTTGATTTTTTTGAGGGGTCATATGCTGAAGCTAGGAAATCACTAACAATCTTTATAGCTTGCTGTATCTGTAAATTTGTCAAATTTGAAAAAGTTCGTAAATCATTCTCACTCATTTTTTGCAAAGCAGCGTTCGCTTTTTTCTTTCCAATGGAGAAGAAACTGGAAGTTGTATCACTTGAACCAAGTTTGTTAGCCAAAATATGTATTGGTATGTATCTTCGTTGATTTAATAAAGGAGTTACAGTGCCAGTATAAAACCATATTGAATGATGAAGTGTTACTTCCAAATTAATTCGAAGGAAATACCGCGATGGAATATCTGCTAAAATATTTTTGTTCATACAAGAGCAGAAAAAACCCTGTACAAACATTGTGTGCCCATGTTTTGCACCTCAATTAGACTATTGTGATATATGCTCTTGTTCTGAATCATGTTGCAATATGAGTAAAAACCAATGCGATGAAAATACATGTGATGGTCCAGAGCTAAATAATGAATTTTGTTAACAAATAAATGATATTATTTTACTTTACCTTTGTATATATTACTTTTCTATAATTTTATTATACAAAAAATATAAAAAAATGTAAAAAATAATAAAAATTTATGATAATAAAGGTCTGTAAAATTTGTTTGAAACATTCATCCACTTTTTAAAGAAGATAGTTACATAAAAATTTGATTTATTAATAGCGATAGATAGTGAGAGGATAATTAATAGCGAGTGTACGTTCAAACGATAATCGCGCGCAGTATATTCGAAGTGCTATAGATTTCGTTCTTTGCAACACAAATTCTTGCAATTTTGCCAAAAACTTCTTGAAACTATATTAATTAAAACCTTATTAATTGTAAGCATCATTTTGAAAATTTCTTCGACTCTTTTATTCGACGAAGATAAAAACCCGATTATTCGTTAAATAATTATATATAGTTACGTAACATCAAAACAGGTCAACTTTGGTTATCAATCTAAACATTTTTTGAAAGTGCTTAATATCACGATCAAACCGTGAAAGTTTCATTTCAATATATAAAAGTGGAAAAAATTGACAGCGAGTTGAATCGTAATCCGCGCGCGTATTACTTTCGAAAAAAAACCAGTTTTTCTCAAAAAACACAATGTTCCCCCACTCCAATCGAAAAATTTTATTGAGAAAAGTTGTGCATATTTTTGCAACGAACATTTTGGTACCAAAATTTGTCGGTTACCAAAAAGTTATGGGTAGGTGTCATAATTTTGGGGGTTCGCCGCTCGTCTAATAAACTACAATGAGTTACATCAAACACATTAATAAGTTCGAGATTTTTATTATGATCATTTATAAATATATACAAATTCACATTAAAGTTGTTATAAAATAATTTACCTACTTAATATTCAAGTACAAATACATACATACAAAAATACCTACATATAAAAAATTTGGTAATATAGAAACTTACAACATATGCAACATTCAATAAAAATACTTAATTCAATACAAATGATGAAAAGCCAAAAGGACAATTTAAACTTATCATTCGAAATGTTTAGTAACAGAAATAATGATACTCTCCAGTAACACCCGAAATATGAACACTCGGGTAGTGTTGAGGTAATTAATGAAAATCAAATTTATATAACTGGGAAGTGAAATTACCTAGTCTAAGAAGTTCATCATCGTCTGGAATAAGTTCTTACAACGTTTTGTAACTTCATGAACTCTTTCATTTTATTCTTTATGAAACAGAACACATGAAGTGCCATCTAAATTTTCATTTACAGGTGAAAGCGCATGCAAAAACTGTGAATGACACATTAAGCACTTCAGAGAATTAATAAACTTTAAATTAGTTATCTTTTACGAAGTTAATGACTAAAACGATATAAACTAGTATAAAATGCTCAGCATATTCAATTGTTATGGATTTAAAACTCCATATTATTTATATATGCATTACAATAAATGCTTTATAAGCAGGACTAGAAACTCCTTATTGTTCAGTGTTGATAATAGTTATCTGATAAATCTGTATGTAACCCAGCCGTCAGATGAGATTTGAAAAATTTTTCCTATACAATTTGGCAGTAGCATAAGCTAAATAGTCATAGAAAATAAATTTAGTCGCAACAAATTCAAAACTAAAAAAATTTGGAAAAATTACCCAAATATGAAACTAATCTTCCCGTTACAATTTATTCGTTAACTTCTATCAGAAAAAAAAACGTTTTAAGGTTAAGTTGCACATACGTCTTTCAAGTCAACATTTGTTCATTACAGTTCTACCATTTTTCAAATATAGTTTGACAATATAGGCCTCAATGACTATAATCTTTATTCATTCTCCGATATCTTAAAAACTAATTCGGTGAAAATAAATTTACATAGAACATGATAAGTTTCATTTCTTACCGTCAGAATTTAAAATGGAATATAAAAAAATTATGCTATTTGTGAATCTGTGAAATCGTTTAATGGGATTCTAAATCGTTTCGGAATGAATAACATGTATCCCAATGAATTAAATGAATTTTTTTCTTCATTTTATTAAAAATGACTCATTAATTGTAAAGAAGCTAACTTTAATTGAAGGAACCACTCGAATTTCAACTGACCAAGAATCATCAATAAAAGCAATATGTGGCGAAAAGTATGTTAAATAATAAGTATTCAAGTGCTTTGCTACATTAGATTTTTTCAACATAAAATATTCATTGTACTACCCAATCAATGTAATATTGTGATTTCTTCAAGTAGTTATAGTGTTAAGCGTATAACGGTTTACTTCCATGAACCGGTAATGGATTAAAATAGAACTTCATCTGTCTGAAAATATTCATGAAAGCATTTTTCAGTATATTTTCCATTGAGTAAATAACTTCTTTATTCCATAAATCGTTTGAAGATTATTTCAGAATGCATAATTTTTGTTAAATTTCAGTAACTAGAAAAGCTTGACGAAGATGTATTTATTCGATTTCTCTCATGCTTATTCACTTAGATTCACTGTCCTTAACAGTATTATGTATCTTTGCAATCAACAATTCATCGCAAAAAAATTGACTGATATGACGAGGCTGTTCTCCATCGAAGCGACTAGTGCTTCTATTGAGCTTTACATGTTAATTTCACAAGCAAATATTCATGATATACCAGTTAAAAAAAGTGCTAGGATACGTGGATGACAGTCAGCACTTATTCATCATGTTGTTCATTCCCTGGAGGTAGCAGTATAGAATTCCCGCTTGGGCCATAACGTCCACTGTGGCGGTCGGCATGTCCTTATGTTTAGTGTCACTTTTGATGCTGGGTCGAAGAAGTGTAGGCCCAAACACAGTTGCCAAGTTGTGCAAGGACATCTTGTTATCATTCTCATGTTTATGAACCCTTGAAACATGATAAGAAGACGTTTACTTACAATAAACATGTACCTCTTTCAAATAAAAAGAAATATAAATTCGATGGACGATGAATCAACTCTGTGGTAGTTCATATTTATATTAAAAATTAAATAATAAGAAAACAACTTGTCTAAAAACCACAAAATGAAAATAACTTTTTATTCGACTAGTTTCGCCTGTTACAGCATTATCAAGACTTGATAATGCTGTAACAGGCGAAACTAGTCGAATAAAAAGTTTTCATTTTGTGGTTTTTAGAAAAGTTGTTTTCTTATTATTTAATTTTTAATATAAAAAGAAATATAATTGCGATTTTATATAATTTTATATTGGCTTCGTATATGTCACCCATGCTTCGAGTATCTCTTTTTGGGATCTTATTAAATACTAATTTTGGTCAAATCTGACAAAACGTTTTACATTGATACAGATGAACTTAAATATATATGGAGGAAGTGGCGGAATATTTATACACAGGTTCAAAAGTGTCATTAATGAAGGAAAACTTAATAAACAAATCGAAAATAGACAGAGAAGTAAATAAAACCAAAGAATTAAATTGAGAAAGTGGTTGGAAAAAACTTATGGTAGCTAAATGGCATTTTCACTGGTTATTAGTTTGGTGGAAATGAAATATTGTCGCAGTTTTCAAATACAAGATTGTTTTAAGTTATGATAAAGTAGATATACAGAAAATGATCAGATTTCGGCAATGAAGTTCTTCAGTCAAACAGAATGATGTTGGATTAGCAATGAATACCAATTTAACATAAAAACAAAAGAATAAGTATGAGACTTGAATTTTCCTTGAGAATAGGAGAAAAATATTAAACAATTGATGTTAAAAGAAAATGGTTAACAAAGAAAATAAAATAGCCAAGATACGTAGAAGAAGCTGAAGAAAAACTGAAACATAACTAAGAAGTTATTTAAAAAAAATACAAAATATATTATAAATATACCAAAGCAATACTTTCATTATAAGTGTTAATTCACTTAGCTTGTGGAGTTCCATATAATCCATAAATCTTAAGGATGTTCCTTGTATATGTTGAAATATCCAACGTCTTAATCTGATAAGCATGAGATCGAAATTTAAATACCTAATCGAAGGTATTTTGTACTATATAACAACATAATGGAAACACGGTTCTTTCGTATTATCTCAGGTAAGGAATCCCAATGCAGCTGTTTGGCACTGCGAGAAGTATGAAAGTGTCTATTGGAATTTTCAGAATATTTATATTGAAGTAATACTGAGATAAAAAATAAATCACTAGAAACAACCCTAGTATCTAAATTTTTTTTTGTGAGTAACTTGATAATTTAAATAAATTTATATGATATATCGAACTCTCAATCTACAAGGACATCAGTATTTCGAATTTTACTTCAACAATTTAGTCTTTCTTACAATCTTGAAATACAATCATTTCACAACTAAAACTAAAAACATTCCCAAATACGAATGATACGGAAATAAAATAACTTACCTAATCAAATGCTCCAAAATACAGGTAATAGTTGCCTTATTTTGCTGGGGCAGCTTATCAAAACATTCGTTCAACAGTTCAGTTCTCTTCATCAAATTTCCATTACTCTGATTGAATGATTCAAGAAGTGTCGGATACAGCTGATCAGTGAATAAAGCTTCTGGTAATTCCCTCAAGAACAATTTAAGTACCCCAGTCACGGAATGTATATCAACTTCCTTGAGTAATTGTTCAGCTTCATAAGAATCTGAAAATATGGAATATCTAAAATAGAGTCTAGAACTCTAGAGATACTGAAACACCTTTAATTTAATATTAAAACTTTTCAAATTATTCTTAAAGGTTATGTGTATGAGTCACATGTACATATATTTTAACAATTAATTCATTAATTAAACAGTGAATTACAGAAAGTATCAATCACCCCAACTCAAGATTTATATGGTGTTACATACAGCTGTTTCGATATGGTCGCAGAATACATATAACCTTCCCTGGGAGGATTGTTCGATAACTTTCAATTATTGAAGGATTGTTCTTGTTCACTCTATGTGATATACACATACCTTACATAACATTAAAATGTGGACATCATTTTTAGTTTTTGAAATGTCTATTAGTACTTATTAATCTTATTATATTTTATTTTACACCAGTCACACTTCTATATTTTTTCAATTTGAATTTACATCATCTAAAGTTTTTGTACTGAATGATTGATAGTATCTTTCTGAATTATTCAAATTGAAATTAACACAGTCACACAGTCTTTGAAGAGAGGACATGCAACCACATCAATAATAGTATTGATGTGTGTGGTTGAATCTAGTGTATTTTCGTATAAATTAATCCCATTCCATGCATTAACTGATAAGTGAGAGCAATCAATTACTTGACACAAATCTAAAGGGTTTTTCAATAAGAGGTACCTGATGTTGAAAGATATATATATATATATATATATATATATATATATATATATATATATATATATATATATATATATATATAATATATATATATATATATATATATATATATATATATATATATATATATATATATATATATATAATCTAAATCCCAATAATACCTTTCGGTGTTTGGGTCTCAAAATAACATAATACTCTATTACTACAATTTAACTTAATAATTTTCTTCCATTCTTTCCTGTTTGCCGCTGACGCTCTAGCTTCAACGATGCTCTTCCCCCTTCTTAAAATTTCCTTTGCAACTATATCGTCCCAAGTCATTTTAGGTCTCCCTCTTTTTCTCCTGTTGTCCACCCTCGCCTCCCATATCTGTCTCGCAGGTCTCTCTTCTTCCATTCTCATCAAGTGCCCCTGCCTTTCTCCAACATAATCCTCCATTGACTCTATCTCCAATTCTTTCCTAACATCTTCGTTTTTCAATCTATCCAATCCTGTTATACCCTTTACACTTCGAAGATACTTCATTTCCATTGCCTGTAATTTGCTTCTGCTCCTTTGTGTAGTAACCCATGTTTCACAACCGTACGTTAGTACCGGTCTAAATATGCTCTTGTACACTGTCATCTTGGTTTTTTCCTTTATTTCCATTTTCCTCAAAAATTTTCTGTTTAGAGCAAAAAATAATTTATTTCCTTTTTCTATTCTATTTTCAATATCCCTTTCTTGACTACCACTATTATCTATATCCACTCCTAAATATGTGAAGCTATTTACTTTTTCGATTTGTTCATTATCTACTTTTATTTGCACATCCTCATCTATATCCGTTATCTCCATAACCTTAGTCTTTTTTTTGTTTATTTCCATTTGATACTTCTTCAATGTTTCGTTCAAAATATCCACATTCCTCTGTAATGCAATTTTCGAACCTGCCATTAAAACAATGTCGTCTACAAAAGCCAATGATGAAGCCTCCACTTTTCTCATTTTCCTGTGTCCAACTATCAGGGTTCTCATTTTATCCTTCGTTTCTTTTATGACCTCATCCAAAAATACTATTAAAAGTGCCGGGCTCGAAACTCCTCCTTGTCTTATTCCTTCTTTGGTCTGGAAACCCTCCGATCTCATATTCTTGTAGGCAACACAATTCAGACTTTCGCAGTACACACTTTCTATGGATTGCACTAGCTGTTCTGTGATTCCTCTCTTCCTCAATATTTCCCATATTTTATCACTCCTCACAACAAAAAACGCTTTCCTACCAGTTTTCTTCACTTTCTGTATAATTTGTTTAACTGAAAATACATGGTCTTGTACATTTCTTCCCTTCATGAATCCACTTTGAACTGGCTCTAATGTATGCTCAATACAATTTCTGAGTCTCTTCTCTAAAATACCTTCATATACTCTCAGTGCTGTACTCATTAGATTTATTCCCCTATAGTTGTTACACTCCTTCTTATCTCAATTCTTAAATATCGGTACAGCCAATGCCATTTTCCAATCCTCTGGTATCCTTTTTGCAGACCATGCCCTCTGAGAAATTTCCATTAAAACTTCAGTGCCCTTTTCTCCCATATTCTTCAACATCTCTGGTGTTATTTGATCTTTTGCGGGTGCTTTTCCATTTTTAATTCTCTTTATTGCCTGTTTGAGTTTATCAATTTCTATCTCTTCTTCCTCTTCGCCCCCACATTGATTCTCTGTTTTCTTATCAGCAATTTTCACTCGATCCTTCCTAATTTCCTCTCCTTCCAGCAATTCCATGAAGTGCTCCTTCCACCTACCCATTATCTCTTGATCTTCTGTCAATAATGTTCCTTTTTTGGACCTGACAGATGCATTTCTTTCCATTCTCTCTCCAAACTCCTTCCAGTTGCTCATTTTTTCGTCCCTTACAGCCTTTTTCACAAGTTCCTTTTTTCTTTATACCTCTTGTAGTTACAGGATGTTCTGTTTTGTAAGTATTTATGCCAACTCTGTTTTTTCTCTTTAATGTGATTCTTCACACTTATATTCCACCATGATGTACATTTTTTGTTCCTATTAATTTTTATACTACCGCATATATTTTGAAAGATTATATTTATAATAGGGTGCCATGATTTGATGACAGTGAGTTGATCTGACATTTCACAAGTCATTACAAGTAGTAAAATGCAGCGATACACGGTAGATCAGCGTGCTTACATTGTGAAAACTTATTATGAAAATGAGTCTTCTGTAATAAAGAAATTTCGCAGAATTCGTGATTACTTTGGTCCCCATAACCGCCCAACAGAAAAAACAATTCGCAGTTTTGTGCGTAAGTTTGAAACTGATGGATCTGTCCAAGATGTAAAATCTGCAGTCCGTGAACGTGCATGCCGTTCTGTGGAAAACATTTCAGTGGTTCGTAAAAGTGTGGCTGCAGATCCAGAAATGTCTGTCCCACGACGAGCGCAGTACTTGGCTCTCAGCAAAACCACAACTTGGCGAATTTTAAGAAAAGATTTGTCTCTCCGCCCATACAAGATACAGTTAACTCAAGAATTAAAGCCAGCCGACCACTTGTAGCGACGTACGTTTGCTAATTGGATACTCCAAAAGCAGGCTGTTGATAATGACTTTTGCAAGAGGATAATGTTTAGCGATGAAGCCCATTTTCATTTAAGTGGGTATGTAAACACACAAAACTGTCGCATTTGGGGCAGTGAACAGCCAAGACGCATTCACGAGAAGCCTATATGCACTCCCAACATGTGACTGTTTGGTACGCTTTGTGGAATGGGGGCATAATCGGGCCATATTTTTTTGAAAATGAAGACGGTCAAGCGGTTACCGTCAATGGTGAACGTTACCGCGCCATGATAAACGAATTTTTGTGGCCAGCTTTAAGGGATATGGAAGCTAACAATATTTGGTTTCAACAGGATGGTGCGACATGTCACACCGCCCGAGAAACTATGGTCTTATTGCAGACGAAATTGAGAGGAAGAATCTTATCGCGAAATGGTGATGTTAACTGGCTGCCAAGATCGTGCGACCTAACGCCTCTCGATTACTTTCTGTGGGGCTATGTTAAAAGTAAGGTTTACGCGAACCATCCAGGAACCATTCCGGATTTGAAACACGAGATTCGGAACATAATTCGAGAAATCCCACCACAAATGTGTATCGACGCAATCTCAAATTTTGCCAAAAGAGTTGTGTCATGTCACAAAAGCCGTGGCGGTCATTTGACAGACATTGTTTTTCATACTTAATTGTAATAAGTTATGTTGAAGATTACTGTAACAATATTAAAATTTTCTAGTTTATTTTGTATTTTATTAACTACCAAAACCCGGTACCTCTTGTTGAAAAACCCTGTAGTTGAACTAATAACTAACAACTCACTTTAAAAAATTCAGTCATGAAACATTTTTTATCATTACTTTTAATGATCAGTTTGTCCTTCTTTGTATAAATTCATTCATAGACACACTCTTCACAACTATCGTTAGTTATTGGATTAGTGAGCCAAAAAAATTAGTAAAATCTCGGGATTGAATATACTCACTGGTTTCAAAGGATTTTCTTAATTTTGCTAAATCTAAAGCTGAACCGGATACCCTATATACACCAACTTCCAACATCCCTCTTCTCTCCACCTCCCTGATACAAGCTGTTACAATGAATGGTATATCTCGTTTTTGTCTCCTGAAAAGTAATTGTCATGAATACTGATATACCTCTCCATATAATAAACCAAAACGGAACAATTTATATCTCTAACATGATGAAACAAAAATATGTTTTCTGAATATGTTTACATTTTCACAAAGCTAAACGAAAACTGTTTTTGGTAACCTAAAAATGTTTGATGATGTCACACTGGTCAATTTTCATCAGTGTGTTTTATTTTTCACATATTATACTTCCAGATTTCATTGAAAAATGCTGACCATGTGATGAATGCATCATTCAAATTCTCTTATTGGTGTTCTCTTAACATAAACTTCCCTACATAGTGAGCAATAATAGCAGAACGAGAATTGGTATGACACTCAAATATTGTATCAAGATGCAATATGTAGCTTATTGTACAAAAGAAAAAAACAAGCAAACCCTAGGTGATAAAATATTATGTTACGATAGATTTGAATATTGTTCAGAAATGACAAAAACGAAACCAATGAGAATTGTTATCTCAACACGAATGATATGATTAGCTATAGACCAAGAAATAAAGAATTTTGCATGACAAAAAGCAAGAAAGATTCAAACTCTAAGTGAATTCAAGTACCCTTCTCAAAGCGGACGAGTAGTTAGGCTAAACGACAGCTGAGGGCTCGACCACTTTCACGGGCTTGAACGTTTTCAGATATTTCACACCTATTTCGCAGCATTTCAGTACAAAATCAAAATATATATTTTGTAGTATAATAGTTTCAAAATATGTTTGGACAATTGATATCGAACCCCATCTGTAGAGCATTGACCGCCAACATTTTTGATGTGTTGAGCTACTTCCATAGTTTTCTGATAAACATTGAGCTACCTAACAGTGAGCGACTTAAGCCAAATGAAATAATGCACAGTTGTTATCGACACACTTTTAATTTATATTTCAAAAATGTTTTTTGAACTACCAGAATTGCCTTTACGAGCTACCGGTAGCTCGCGATCGACGGGTTGGCGACCACTGCCGTAGAGCATCCAAGCACGGTGCAAGATAGTAGAGAGATATCGGTAACCCAAATAGCGTCAGGCAGTATTAGAGCATACGTATTTTGACATTTAACCTATGCGCGATTCGATTCTTAACGCAACGTCCCTAAATAACGTTAACGCCAGCCCTAATTTACGGAGCATAACGACAGACGGTATTTGAAATAGCGCCTAACAAATTAACATGCCGGGCATGCGCAGCGTTTTTTTTTAAGTTTAAGGTTATGCATCTTTGTTGTTTTTTTGTACTTACTACCAATATAAACGTACGACTGTTTCAATTCCTTCATTTGATTTTTAAGTAATGGTAAATTAATAAAATACGAACTCTGGGATCTGTAGAGCGTGATACAATCTGTAAAAATATTGTCTTTCTCAAACCTAACAAAAATTTACAGTCTTCATCTGAAACTACGTCTAATGAAACACGATGTTGGACATCAACATCTTGTTGATCTCTTATAATGTTCATCAAAATAGCGGCTTCAATGTCTTGATCATTTCCACCACCAATAATTATCACTTCAAGATCTTCATCCATTGCGGAGATTCTAGTGGAAGTTAGGAAAAAGGATTGAAAATAAAATGAATCTATATAACAAATATAATTTTCGTCTTTTATTGGAACAATAATAATTCAAAAAAACCCCGGATATGGCTAAGGTAAACGCACAAATTCAATTAAAAACATAAAAACTGACAAGACAAACAAAAGACGCAAAGCATAAAGCTAGGTTGAAAGGTTAAGTCACATTTTCGAATAGCGCGGGTTCTGTGAATTAGGGCACGGTAAAACATCGCTGCCGATAACTGTTAAATGAAACTAAAATACCGCTTGACGTAAAACCAATACCGCAGGACGTTAATAACGTTCACAGGCGCTATTCGTTTTACCGATATCTCTCTAGTGCATGAAATAATTTTAACTGAAATTACGCAAAAACCAATTATCAGACAATGCCTACCTTGTGCTGAAAAAGTATCTATCAGAACGAACTATCTCGCGGAGAACCTCCGCTACAACCGATTTTTGAAAAAAAAAAACGGTGATATTTACGGTTTTCGGTTAATAATATTCGGATCGAGTCGGTTCGGCGCTCATTTTCTTCGTATTTTAATTCTCTACAATTCCTCTGATTATTTTATAAGCGGAAAACTAAAACACGATTTTTTGCTAACATGTTAATAAAAAATTAATAAATGATAGTTGCGGGTCCAGAACATGACAAAATACGACACAAGCGGTATTCAGCTACTATTTTTGTCACAAAATCAATCTCCTTCTGCACTATTGCTTGGTCTAATAGTCTATCATGAATTTCCTTCAATTTTGACCGAATTTCAGTATGTATAGAAAGTTTTCTTATACCAGTCAAATAGTACTGGAGATATAATTAGAATGTGAATCTTTTCTAGATAATAGGTATGTTATTAATCCACTTCCAATATAAAAAGAATCTACAAAACTTTCCAAGCATAATAAGTCGTAGATGTGGAAGAAAGTATACTGTTTCAATAGTCTTTGTTACACGACTCTTAAAACATTACCATAACAGAAAGTTTTCTTACGCCAGTCAAATAGTACCGCAACTCTCGGATAATTTCCATCACTACTTACTTGCAGATCTGTATAATTTTCTCTCCGAATATATTTCCCACTTTTCCGGTAGGAACTCGTCTGAGACTGATCTCGCACGGAATAAACTTCAGACCTATTCTCAGACTGCATCCGTTTATGTGTAATTTCTTCTCAATTAAATCGGGACCCTGTCCCAGTAGCCACTGTCTGCTCAGTTTTTGGGTATGTTTGCCGAATAGAGTGTCTACCGGGCTATTCTCGCGGTAAACGAGAATGCGCAAGTTTTCGCAACCTTCTAGATCAATAATGAAATTTTCATTCCACGCCGGTGCACTCGAGTTACATATCAGCTTCGTTTTCGCCTTTTGGAAGAAATGACCATAGAAGTCAACCTCGATGCAGATATACAAATCTGAAAAAATGGTTGCAATTAACATATTTCATAAGGTCACTACATAAATGAATACTCTCAATATACTGATCAATGAAAGATATTTCTGAATCTTTCTGACTTGACAGATATACTCTAACTTTAAATCGATAAAAATAAAAGCGAAAAAGCAGAATTTTTAGGATGGATTGCAGATTGAAATAAAAATAATATATATATATATATATTCATATTCTATATTAATCTACTATACTATATATATATATATATATATATATATATATATATATATATATATATATATCTTCTTCTCCAGCCCTCCTCCGACCACTTCTGAACATAGGCCTCCACAAGTGTCTTCCATCCATGTCGATCATGAGCCAGTTGTATCCAGTTCTTACCGGCTACAGCCCTTATATCGTCCATCCACCGCTTTTGTGGCCTGCCTCTACTTCGTTTGGTCTCTCTGGGACGCCAGTTGGTCACTTTATTTGTCCACCTTGCATCGTCTTGTCTTGCCACATGTCCTGCCCATCTCCATTTCAACTCAGCGACTCGCTGCACTATGTCGGTTACTCTTGTTCGCCTTCTTATTTCCTCGTTAGGAATCCTATCTCTTAATGAGATTCCAAGCATCGCCCGTTCCATTGCCCTCTGTGTTATTCTGAGGCGGTTTGCACTGCGCATTGTTAGGGTCATTGTCTCTAGGCCGTATGTTGCCACTGGTAGAATACACGTATCATACACTTTACGTTTTAATATTATTGGAATATCTGGGTTTTTCAGAATGTTTTTCAATTTACCAAACGCCGCCCATGTTATGCCTACTCGTCGAGTTACTTCCAATTTTTGATTGTCTTTCCCCAGTTTTATGACATACCCAAGATATATATATATATATATATATATATATATATATATATATATATATATATATATATATATATATATATATATATATATATCTTGGGTATGTCATAAAACTGGGGAAACACAATCAAAAATTGGAAGTAACTCGACGAGTAGGCATAACATGGCGGCGTTTGGTAATTGAAAAACATTTCTTGAAAAACACAGATATTCCAATAATATTAAAACATAAAGTGTATGATATATATATATATATATATATATATTCTATGTATATATATATATATATATATATATATATATATATATTCGTCAACGTTTTCTATAGTTGTGTTTGATAACGATAATTGTATGTTGGTTGGTGACATGATCTTGGTTTTACTTATGTTCATTCTCAACCCTATACTTTCTGAGGCCTCATTTAGTTGTTGCATCATATCCTTCAGTTCGTTTTGATGTTCTGAGATTAGGATAATGTCGTCTGCAAAGCGCAGGTGGTAGAGAAATGATCCATCGATTTTAATATCTTTTTGTTCCCAGTTCAGCTTTTTGAAGACCTCTTCGAGAGCCTGGGTGAAGAGTTTCGGTGATATTGTGTCTCCCTGTCGTACTCCTCTGTTTAGGTTTATTTTAGGAGTTTTTAAGGTTTCATCGATTTTGACGTGCATTGTAGCATTTTTGTATATATCTTGTACTACGGCATTATATCTCGAGTCAATTCTAGCATTGTTCATGGCATCTAAAAAGGATCATGTTTCAATTGAATCGAATGCCTTATGGAAGTCTATAAATGCTAGGTATAGAGGGATGTTATATTCAGTTATCTTTTATATATGTGCGTGTAATTTTTATATATATATATATATATATATATATATATATATATATATATATATATATATATATATATATATGTATATATATATATATATATAATATATATATATATATATGTATATAATATATAATATATATATATATATATATATATATATATGTATATATATATATATATATATATATATATATATATATATATATATATATATATATATATATATAATTCTCTGATAAATTTACAATATTCTCATGAAAATTTCTACTTAGTTTGAAACTTGTATTTAGGACCATCTAAATTATTAATCCAGGAACATGTTGCCTTACAACTCTAATGCTTTCATCATTGATTAATTCGAACATCTATGCTTAGACTACTACTAAAGCGATAGCAAAATTTATACATATTTCACTCTGGGACTGGAAAGCAGAAAAGGGACTATCGTCAAATGTAAACTAAGTAGAATTCTTGTATACGATAAACATAAACCTTGATGAAATTTACAGAAGAATAAATTATCAAGAAAAAAAGATTCAAGGTTCTCCCTGACAGTTTATGATAATATTTTTTACAAGCTACTACTATAGAGTTTTCGGAAGCAAGTGCTTACAGAGTATGTTTCTGGATGAATGAAAATACCACACTATTATACTGAAATTTAAATGATTCGTGCTTAAAATAAAAATTAATAGATTCAAATTGAAACAATTCATATTTGGTTTCTTCGTCAATATGATGATCAATTTTAATACAGAATGGATAAGCTAGGAAATTTTGCTTATGGCCGTCCAGCGATCTTAGAAAAAAAATACATATCAAATTTTTCGTCTAATACTGTCATATAAGATATGAAGTCCTATAGATGTATGAGTTAACAAAATGGTGTTAATTTTGCGCTTTTCGGCATCAGAGAGAATGACCTAGGATAATTTTGTAGGGTGATAGACAAATGATCAGGTGTGGCCATTAAGAAGAAAGGTACTAGATGAAGCTAACGAGCAAGCACAACAACCTATAACCACTCAGGACTGTTATCCCACTTATAATCTCCTGGATAATTCTGGTAGTACGATTTGCTCATAATTGCTATAGACCAGTTGATTGTGATCATATAGTTGCATTAGACATTGAAAATTTGATTATATTATTTTT
>JARQZK010001858.1:0-17615 GCA_030704885.1 Cynegetis impunctata | reverse complement strand
CTATTAAAATACTTACAATAATGGAAATGATTAAAAATTTCAATAAGGGATGTCATTATGTTTCAATCAACCCTCGTAATTAGGGGAGAATGGACTAATTGCTCTTAATTGTATTAGATTACCAAAACGAGATCATTTAACAAATGAAGTGAAGCAAAATATATAGATAATCACATATAGTGAACAAGGAAATTTCTTCAATGATTTATCAAACAATCTTCCAAGGCAGCAAGTTTATCTATAAACGGACGCGAAATCGGCATTCACATTGCAACAGTGAATTATATAAAATGTCAAGTTACCAAGACTCTATATCTTCATACAGATGTTTCGATATTATTACATTCCTTCAGTGCAGCTTAACCCTCTCGCTCACTTTGTCCTCAATTAAGGACAACCTACTTTGGATTTTTTCCTATGAAGTTCCGCTTGCTCTTACTTCTCTGTCACATTGTTCTCAGTTGTGGACATCATATACTTCCAAATGAATATATGTGCTGCCATCTACAAGCTGATGGAAAAAAAATTCATTCATTTGAAATATAGGTTTCCGTAGGGTAGTTGTGACAGCAGTGTAGAGCTCTACTGTTTATTTTTTGTTAGTTATATTCGTTAGACCACGTGTTTGAAAACTGTTTGTGCACGTTCATAATAAGTGTAGACTTGTTCCAAAGTAATTTTGATTGGTGATTTTTGTGCATATTGTAATCAGCGATTTTTGAAAGTGTGGTGTCCTAATTTGAGGACATTGTGAGCTAGCGGTAAACGCAACATCTAGGTAAATATAACAGCACGTTTATTTTATTTCTGAAAAAGTTAAATTTTATACATTTTAGTACTTCGAAAATGGACCATTCATGAAATACCATACCCTGTAATGTTATTTTAATAAAACATATTAATATTTTACCCTCTGAACATATTTCTGAATATTTCATCAGCTCATGATGTCCTCAATTGGGGACATGGCATGGTACCCATCAGCTCATGATGTCCTCAATTGGGGACATGTCATAGTGCCCAAACGGAGCATTTTGAAAATCTGAATTTAACATCAAAAATTTTCTAAAAATCATAAGTTGCATCACAGTAAATTTCAGATTTTTCGCTCCAATAGTTTTTATTCGTGACCGAGAGGGTTAATTGGCTAAGAGTGAATTTACATATTTCTTCTTGTTATACGCCAGTGTAGTAGAGATAGACATCTTTATGTCAGGAAGTATTTGTTCTCACAACGGAATTCGACTATTTGGTTTCTATGGATTGTCCTTGATGAGAAAGCAGCACCACACTTTTGTTTTAGACTAGAATAGTGATTTCAAATATGATGTTAATAAAAAACCGTTATCGGGTCTTTACCTTTGAAACAAAGAAGTTGTGGACCCTAGTTTATATGAACTTTTATATCTATTTTTGGATGTAGAATACGTGGTTAGAATATTGACGTCTAATTTTGGGACAACAATCAATTCGTAAAGAAATATTCAAATGCATTTTTCTCGAAAATGCTGCTTCCTAGCGAAGTATGACAAGAGTACCTCATTTGTACAAAAAGCTTCATATTTTCAAATTTTGAAGTCAAAATTACTAAAAATCAACCCTGCAATACGCACTCCTGAATCTTATAATGACTTTCAGTACATTGAATAGAGCGTATAAAGTTTCGTAACTGTACCAAATTTTATCCAATTACCTTCACAGGTTGCGAAGATATTTACAAAACACACCATCAGGTCTTCCCCTTTAACACCCTGTATCTTAAAAATGGAGAAGTTGTGGGCCCTAGTTTATATGAACTTTTATCTCTAATTTTGGAAGTACAATATGTGATTTCTATGAGAAATATGTCCATTCACTTCGAGTCAAGTAAGCTGCACTGAAGATATCTAATAAGATAGAAACAGTTGTATGCAGATCTTGAGTCGGGATAACTTGATATTTTCTAAAATACACTGTTCCATTGAGAATGTAGATTTCGCGTCACGGAATACATATAACCAGCTCCCTTGGAAGATTGTTCGATAATGTTGAATTATTAGCAGGTTTTCACCTGCTTATTAAAATGGGTGCGATGAGCAAAGTTGGACCTAGGACCAAGATAGTTTTTCGTTTCATGGCTTTTTATGATGCTTGGCACCAAAAACTCAATTTCATATCTCTCTCTCTCTCTCTCTCTCTCTATATATATATATATATATATATATATATATATATATATATATATATATATATATATATATATATAATAATACTAATAAGCTTTATTAGTTTAATTTGAATAGGTCAAAATAAAATATAAATAAATAAAATGTTGATTTTAGAATAAAGTACATAAAAAAAGTAAATAAGTATAACAAGAATCACAACTTCAAATCATAATTACAATTCTTACAATTACAATTTTTTAAAACACAATCACAATTACAATTCCAAATCACAACTCGAAATCACACTTTTAATCACATTTTTAAATCACATTTAAGGTACTCCTCCACCGAGTAAAAAGGAGTTAGAACTGAGTGAAATAATTGTTTTATAGCCCTTTTAAAGCCAGTAACAGTTCTTCTGCTTCTGACATCAGGAGGCAGATGATTAAAAACCTTGAGTCCCAGTGAGTATAATGACTGCAAGCCAATGCAAAGGCGAAAATATAGCACATGTAACATAATTTTTTGGCGAGTGTCTCTGGAGTGTATTTCAAAATTACTCAGACATAAATGTTTGTTTTTGTAAGTAAATAAGCATAGTTCATAGATAAAAAGGCCGTAAAATGACAAAATATTTAGTTTACCAAACAACTCTCTATAAGAATCATATATATTAATAATATATATAATATATATATATATATTATATATATCATACTATATACTATATATAACTCATACTATATACTATATATATATATAATATATATATATATATATATATTTAATTAAATAAGGTTAATGGGTTTTTTGGATCAACAGGCTGTGTTAACTGACAACTACATTTATTCTTTGGTCGACGTTTCGTTCACGTCTGACACCTTTCAGGACTCTAAAATTAGACATTAAGACAAACGCTATACTAAAAACATTCCTTACAATTACAATTAAACAAACCTACCGAATAGTTGAGTTTGAAAAAATCTTTTGTTTTATTCCCTGGCATAGATTGAGCATGAACAAGAAGGGCAACTGCTATCATATAACAAGGATTGAATCTTGAATGACAAATTCATTTGAGAGGGTACTTAAATTCTTTCAATTCTCACTGTACAAAGGTAACACAATTCCAGATTACAATGTTATGCTAGCAGAATAAAACTTAGCTATATAGGCCAGACTTCCCAACAGTTAAAAAAGAGATTATCTCAACATAAAAGTGACATAAAAAATCCCAGAAAGATATGTGCTTTAGCGGAGCACGGTCAAAAAACCGAACATGAGTTAGATTATAATGGTACCAAAATTCTGGAGTTCGAAAGAAATTTGAATAAGCGATCCTTCTTGGAAATGTTTCACATCAAACAATCAGATAACGTGATGAACTCAAGAAAGGACATAGAAAATATTAGCAACATTTATTCCTTCTTAATATCGTATAATAAAAAGAGAATTATCCGTGATGTCTCTGTGATTTCAGATTGATTGTCTGTGTTCTAACCTAAGTTTTATTCTGCTAGCATAACATTGTAATCTGGAATTGTGTTACCTTTGTACAGTGAGAATTGAAAGAATTTAAGTACCCTCTCAAATGAATTTGTCATTCAAGATTCAATCCTTGTTATATGATAGCAGTTGCCCTTTTTGTTCATGCTCAATCTATGCCAGGGAATAAAACAAAAGATTTTTTCAAACTCAACTATTCGGTAGGTTTGTTTAATTGTAATTGTAAGGAATGTTTTTTAGCTATAGCTTTGTCTTAATAATTTTAGAGTCCTGAAGAAGGTTCAGACGTGAACCGAAACGTCGACAAGAATAAAATGTAGTTTCACTTAACACAGCCTGCTGATCCAAAAAACCCATTAACCTTATTTAATAAATATATGATTGGAGTTATTTAGTATTGTTTATATATATATATATATATATATATATTATATATATATATATATATATATTTATATATATATAGTGTGGAGGTTTATTTATTTTACTATTTCATACCGTACGGTCGATATCCTTTTATACTATATATATATATATATATATATATATATATAGATTATACTTATGTATTTTAGCGTTGTTTACACGATAAAGGTGCAATTTTGAAGCAATAGGGTTCAAAGTTTGTAAATAGGTAGTTTCGTATGATATCTTGGATTGAATTGGTTTTGGTTCGAATTGGTTGGTGGGTTGACCCCCGAGGAAATCGACAATTTGTAAATAGGTAGTTAATATTTTGAATGAAATTAATTTTGGTTCGAATTGGTTGGAGGTTGACCCCCCTGAGGAATAAAGAAATCTTGTTTACACGATGAAAGGTGCAATTTTGAAGCAATAGGGTTGAAAAATTGTAAATAGATAGAGGTTGACCACCCTGGGGGAAAATAAATCTTGTTTACACCGCAAAAGGTGTAATTTTACAGCAATAGGGTTGAAAGTTTGTAAGTAGGTATTTTCGAATGATATTTTGGATGAAATTGGTTTTGGTTCAAATTAGGGGGGGTTGACCTCCTAGGGGGGAGAAATAAATCATGTTCACATGATAAAGGGTGTAATTTTGGAGCAATAAGATTGAAAGTTTGTGAGTAGGTAGTTTCGTATGATATATTGGATAGTATTGGTTTTGGTACGTATTGCTTGGGGGGTTGACCCCCTAGGAGAGGAAATGAATCTTGTCCACACTATAGACGGCGCAATTTTGCGACCATAGCGTTTTAACTTTGTATGTAGGTAGTTTCGTATGATATCTTGAATAGTATTCATTTCGATATAAATTGGTTGAGGGGTTGACCTCCCGGAGGAGGAAATAAATATTGTTTACACGATAGAGGGCGCAATTTTTGTTTTTAAGATTTGGAATAAAAGTCATAATTGAATAAATAGATTTTTCAAACTGGATACGTTTTGAAACCTGCTTTTTGAATGTAGCTCACTGCGATAGAGTTTTACATGAATTTTCCTTGTTCACTTTATTTGATACAGAAATTATTAGTTCTATTTCTCATACTGATGAAAGTGTTCGACCTCTGTGTACACTCATAAACCAAACGACATGCAATCACCCTAATTACCATAAACATCACAAATTACGCTCTTTCTCCTATGTTTGCAGTCCAAACAATCCACACAGAAGGGAACAAGCGCGGGGATCATCGAAAACACAGACCGATCGTTTCCCGTGGTGTTTACAGTCCACATCCTGATGGGAATCACAATACATTACCCCCAAAGTGTGCCTTGGATGTGCTCATTGACTCAGTTGACAAATGCACATCGCCCGACTGAACAATTCGCACAAAGCCTCCAAATACAAGACGCTTTTTACGATTACGGAAAGAAAAGACGTAAAGCGTGCCATACCGATGAGATAAACATAAAATTTCAGCAAATATAGTTTGTAATAGTGCATAAGTTGATATTTTTATGAGTTGTGTAACTGGTAGCATCCAAGGATCTGCAACAATCTTTCTGTTATGTTGATGTGTCGTCAAACTCATGTTCTTGAAATTAATATAAATTCAAAATTAAAAGAAAATTATAGCGACTTGCTTTATCAGTTTCAGGTTATTTGACCCGATAGTAGTCCCTGGAGATGCTAATATATATATATATATATATATATATATATATATATATATATATACTAATATTATTTACGCTATATATATATATATATATATATATATATATATATAAATTTGAAATTGTTAACCGATTTCAACCAATTTTTTTTGGGACAAAATTTGAAATGTTTATTCCAATTTTCAGGGCATAATACAATATTTGTTCTCAGTCGAAATACGGTTTTTTTTTATAAGCGATTTTTTAATTGAAAAGATTACCACGCCAATGGATTCAACGTGCCCCTAAATAGGTATGACCAAAATTTCATAAAAAAATATTCATTCATTACAATGTTATGAGAACATAAAATTCGAAAACTCACACTTAACAGTCACAAAAAAACACACCCAATATCAACAGATAGCCATGGAAATATTTTTTTATGATTTCAACAATAAAAGAGAGTAAATATTTTCATGGAAAATAACGGAATTCAAGTTTTCACGCAAATCAACTAAAACTGAGACCTAGTAGATTTTTCAATTTGTATCTTAGTTGCCATGGAAATGATTGAGCGTAAGAGAGAAAATTGAATTTATACGCCTTTCGGGAGATGCCTTTAGAAGTGCGGGAGAGGTTTGTAGAGTATTTATCTGATGGCACTTTATTCTTGAAATCATAAAAAAAATATTTCCATGGCTATCTGTTGATATTGGGTGTTTTTTTGTGACTGTTAAGTGTAAGTTTTCGAATTTTGAATTCTCATAACTTTGTTATGATTGACTATTTTTTCATGAAATTTTGGTCATACCTATTAAGGGACACGCCAGTGCTGTGGTAATTTTTTTAATAAAAAAATTATTAATGAAAAATCCCGAATTTCGACTAAGAAAAAATATTATAGTATGCCCTGAAAATTGGATTGAACATTTCTCATTTTGTCCCAAGACCTTTTAGTAGGTACTTGACATTTCAAAAAAAAAACATGGTTGCAATCGGTTCAAATCTTCAAATTTTACAGGGGAGTTTCCATTTAAAATGGGCCAAACTATATATATATATATATATATATATATATATATATATATATATATATATATATATATATATATATATGTATGACATGAAAATTTCTTCGAAGATCGTGGTCCATGAGGTCTAAAACGTATAGAAAAACTACTACCGCACCTGACTGTTCATGGACACACAACAACAGTATATATTTTCGGGTAAAATACGACTAAAAATGTCATTATTTTCAAATTTCTCAGTATATACTGTATAAATATCCTTCATTCCCTTCGTTTCGCACTTCCAGATTTAATGGACGACAAATCCCATCCTGTGTGCGTTCCACCTGATCGAGTGGTTTGACAAATGAACATCGCTCGAGTTCACACAAAGCCTACTACACCGTTGCTTTTTTACGATTTCGATGACAAGAATGAGGGTCTTTCCGTGTTCGCGCTGGCTCTTTCTCCGAGTGCACTGAATCGTCAATCAAAAAATACGATCGCTGTTCCAGTCTGGAAGAATAACGAGACCTTTCTCGTTATTCTTTCGAATTTTTTGGAAACTACGCTAACTCAAACTAAACAAGTTCATTTGAAGTACGTCGTCATGCACAGAAAGTTTCTGAAAATTTTGAAGGACCAAAATTTGCGAAAACGAAACATGTGCGTGTCGGGGCGCACGACAGAAGTGATAACTTATTCTAATCCAAGTTGAAATAATTAATATTGAAATGTGGGGCTAAGAGCTCTTTCGAGATTGTAAATAAAAAAATGAAAAAAGCCAGAAATCATCTCTGGGATTCGAACCCAGAAATACGGCACACCAGGGTTCAATACTTAGACCACTCGGTCGTCAACGCAATGTAAGATTTAGACGCAATTTTTTGTCCGCCTCCCTGACACATACTTCAGGGAGGAATGAAACACGTGTGTTTCCTTTTCCTTTCCTTTCCTAAACAAGTAGTTCAGTAATTTTGAATAGATTAATAAGGGGCTTGTAGTGTAATCAATTTCATGGCTATTCAAGCGCAATATAAATTACCTATTTAAAGGTTTCAAATGTTGAACAGCACGTTTCAATCATAAATGACAAATTTTTATCACACAGTTTTTCTTTTGGTTAAATACAGGACATCGTGTATGATTATTTCAAGAATATTAAAAAAAACACTCAAATCGCAATTAGAGTCATCACGTGTTTCCGCCAATCCATGGCGCCCTA
The DNA here is from genome assembly GCA_030704885.1 of Cynegetis impunctata. Taxonomy (NCBI): domain Eukaryota; kingdom Metazoa; phylum Arthropoda; class Insecta; order Coleoptera; family Coccinellidae; genus Cynegetis; species Cynegetis impunctata. The sequence goes on along the minus strand of JARQZK010001858.1, from coordinate 9,663 downwards.
ATTTCGTAATTTCCCACATGATGGATGTACAAATGTACAAGGATTGCCGCAAATGTTGCCACTGACTAATTGATATGCTCCTGATCCGATTTTAATGATTTAATCCTTTCGCTCTGCCGCCACCGCATTGCCATTGTACCAGGGCGGCTTGCCACCCTTTCCGGGCCAGTGTCTTTGACAAATGACCCTTGTCGGGATTTACGAGAGATTTTGTTGGCGAAATATGTCGGCTGTTGCTCTGGGGTTATGATGTATGTTCTATGGTTTCTAGATTATCTAGTTACCCAACGATATGTCAGATTGTGTGGGGAAGAAAATATCAATGTCTTGTTTTTCAAGATTCACACAGAAAGCATTTATACCTAAATCAAGTTTTTCCAACAAAGAATTGAATAAGTTACGAGTTCTTCAAAAAAACAACGTGTAAGCAGCAGAGATCCGTAGAAAAATTCGTAAAGCCAAAAAGCAGTTCCTTTACATCAACTCCATCCACGTAGAAATTTTCAACTCACTTTTGGGGGGAAGGGGATAGAGGGTACAAAAATCCTCAAAAACAAAATATAAAATAAAAAGAAATGGTGTCATGGGACACCAGGTAGAAACGAAGTTCCTTCGTATAATATAGAAGGAACACAATTTGCGAAAACGAAACATGTGCGTGTCAGGGCGCACGACAGAAGTGATAACTTATACTAATCCAAGTTGAAATAATTAATATTGAAATGTGGTTCTAAGAGCTCTTAGTGGGTCCGTAGTTCAGCGGTCAGTGCGTTGGGCTACTGAACAGAAGGTCGCTGGATCGAATCCCGGCCGGAACAACGAATTTATGCGGAGCCACCTCTCGGAAGGCAATGGCAAACCACCAAGCAGTATTCTGCCAAGTAAAGCCTCTCTGTAAAGACGTTCGGAACCGTCGTAAAACTGTAGGTCCCTTCTATTCGTGTATCGCTGTATCACGCACAGCACGAGTAGTTGTAGAGAGGTCGCCACGCCCTTAACCGGGTACGGCACCACAAGAAGAAGAAAGAGCTCTTACGAGATTGTAAATAAAAAAATGAAGAAAGCCAGGAGTCACATCTGGAAGTCGAACCCAGAAATACGGCACACCAGGGTTCAGTACTTAGACCACTTGATCGTCAACTCAACGTAAAATTTAGACGCAAGAGTGTATATAATGAGAGGATAACGGATCGCCACGCTATATAATTGAATATAAACCTACAATACGTATTCATTATTTTATGGAACAAATTTGTGAAGCTTTATCTTTTCATTATGCCATATCTGATTCCTTCGTAATCTGTTCTTTTATGCATATAACTTATACAAAATTATTTCGATGTTTCACATCTGACGTTTTTGACTTGCTTGTACATGAACATGAATTCATGAGTACATACTATGCATTGGCGATTGACGTGGCGGAGTAGGATCAGAAAGAGAAGGGATGAGAGAACGAGAAGAAAGAGAAAGAGAAAGGTATACAATATTCGCTTGAGTTAACAGAAAGCGTGACTTTCGTCAGTCTATTTCCGTCACACTTTTAGTCACGCATACTTTTCAGTTTGGTCCCGAAGCGAAACCCCTATCTCCTTCAAGCCTGCCGTAAGAAACTTCGTTCCGATAATAATAAATTTCATCAGTCCCTTGAGACATTATATATATATATATATATATATATATATATATATATATATATATATATATATATATATATATATATATATATATAATGTCTCAAGGACTGATCGGAACGAAGTTTCTTACGGCAGGCTTGAAGGAGATAGGGGTTTCGCTTCGGGACCAAACTATATATATATTATATATATATATATATATAATATATATATATATATATATATATATATATATTATATATATTATATATATATATATATATATATATATATATATATATATAATATATAATATATATATATATAGATGTATATGAATTTGTTACCTGTTTACGTTATATGGGAACAATAAAAGTTTTGCTCTGACAGGTTAATTCAATTAATTATTATAAACGAATAGATGTATAATATAGTACGTTTCGGTGGTACATCCATCTTCTTCAGCACTCGATATATAATACACAAACAACATATAAAATCAATTAATACAATAGTCTTGTCATGTACATCCACAATAAAATTTAACTTAATTAACTAACATAAACATATTTACAACAAAAAAAAGATTTGTTTTTAATATGTTAATGTTAGTTAATTAAGTTTAATTTTATTTACTTGACAAGATTATTGTATTAATTGATTTTATATGTTGTTTGTGATTTATATATCGAGTGCTGAAGAAGTTGGATGTACCACCGAAACGTACAATTTTATACATTTATTCGTTTATAATAATTAATTAAATTAACCTGTCAGAGCTAAACTTTTATTGTTCCTATATATATATATATATATATATATATATATATATATATATATATATAATTAAGTGAACTAGGACATTTATTTGAAACTAATCAAACAAACCTCCTAGCGGAGCTGGTTATAAGAGTTCACGAAGCATCGAAATATCAACATCTACCCCAGACGGTAATTGTTCGAAATGTTAAATTGTTTATCACAATCGATGGAAATTGATAGACAGACTGTTTCGCCCTTATCGGGGCTCAGCAGTATCATCCATCCACCAAGAGTGATAACCAAACCAACATTTCAAACGGTCATACATATTTCTTCAAGTAACTCCATGACATATAAATATGACACAGCGCCACCAGTCGGAAACAATTGAACCACATATTTCAGAACAGAAGAAAACATTTTGGCAACGAGAACTAGTACGTCCGGACACCCGAAGGTGGCTACCATAAGGGCGAAACAGTCTGTCTATCAATTTCCATCGATTGTGATAAACAAATTAACATTTCGAACAATTACCGTCTGGGGTAGATGTTGATATTTCGATGCTTCGTGAGCTCTTATAACCAGCTCCGCTAGGAGGTTTGTTTGATTAGTTTCAAATAAATGTCCTAGTTCACTTAATTTTATAACCACGGGCGTGTTTTCCGTTTAACACGAATAATTCTTACTTATATATATAAATATATATATATATATATATATATATATATATATATATATATATATATATATATATATATATATATATATATATATATATATATATATATATATATATATATATATATATATATATATATATATATATATATATATATATCTATATATATCTTATATATATATATATATATATATATATATATATATAAATATATATATATATATATATATATATATATATATATATATATATATATATATATATATATATATATATATATATATATATATATATATATATAACAAACAGAAGCGTGTGTGAAGTCACTACGTTAATTTCTACTCAAAGTAGCACACAGTTAGTACAGTATTCTGGCTTTTAATCGATAAAATCTTGTTGTTGTCGTCAATATATTAATAAAGATATCTAGATATCTAAACTGTCAAACTTAAAAAGTTATTGTGCTTCCTTCGTACCATTATGTGGGAATACCGGAATTAGCCTTCATACATGTATTATCATACATACATATGTGTATCATCATACATAACTAAATGAAACTAGCTATTATAAATAATTTTTTGAAATAAATTTTGGATATTTTCCGTAAATTTACACGTAGAATCTGTTGACACTTGTCTATCGAGAAATTCCTCTAACATTATGACGTGACGAATATAGCCACCCTTCCTGGCGAATTTGTAGTCTCGCGATTCTTTGTAAAATTTAACAATCAATTTTAAATTGTTTTTAAATAATTTTGAGAGTTTTTCGCATCAGTACTATAATTTATGATAAATTTCAAAATTCATGAAAAAATTGATAATTTTTTATCTTGAAAACACAATTGTGGCAAATGATAGCATTTATAAATGTGAACTTCGCGGTACTGGGACTCATACATCCAGCAAACTGAAAATATTATTTGATGAGTTACGATTGTCAAATAATTTTCATTGTTGGAATATTCGACAAATATATTTATTATGGATAAATGACGATGAATAGCTCGATGAGTTCCCTTCATGTCGGAAAACTTCATAGGGTATAATATCAAGGGGCTTAGTGTACACTACAACACATGGAAACACGTCTCCTCGAATAATACACGGCGCTTATCCCGGCCAATAGAGAGCGCTGCAATCCATCACCGACTGCGCCAGCTAGACAAAGCTCTAAATATTTAGGAACGTGGGACCTCCTGTCCCCTTTTAATTACTTAGCTATCGAAGGACAAAGATTGATTGCGAGAACGGCGACATTCGCGAGTTCGGGTCACTGACGTACGACTGGCAATAGGTTTTATATCAAACAGAGATGTAGTAGGAATATTGAGGCACCAGAAGAACGAATAGTATGAGCCAAGCATAATTTAAAGCCACAATAAATATAAATAACCTAGCCTAACCTAACCTGACCTCAAAAGCAACAAAAAACCATAAAATCACAAAATAAAATTAAATAACCTAATCTTACCTTATAAAGAACAGAAAAATATGAAATCACAAAATAAAATTAACTGGCCTAGCTTACCCTAACATTAAAAACAACAAAAAAACTTGAAATCACACAATAAAATTCACTAACCTTATCTCCAACTTAAGAGTTGGAACTCTCTAAGGATACTTCCCTAATATCATCTTAATTCACATACCACGTTTCAACCCTCTAACTCATTTCGCAGAATCTATGGAGTTGCGCATAACCTCAAAAATAAACAAGAGATATCTACATTACAATGAATATAATGATAGAAAAATATTTATACTATACCAAAAGCCACTTCCTCAATATCAAATCAACCCACCTACATTTTTTCAACCCTCTAACTCCGTTTGGGTGTTTTTCGGGGTGCCAATATCCTTCGCCTTTCTTTAGCTCCATACATCTTTCTAGAAGCCCTACAGAAATGAAAAAGTGTATTCTCTTAATTGATTTCTACATTTTCTTGCCATCGGTTTGAAATTTGCCACTCATGCACAAAAATTTGTAAGAAACATATTTGTCTGTTTCTCCAGAAATAATGATTTGTCAAGACAATATTTTCCTTAAAAAGACGAAACGTCAACTTGTTGATGAAATCTGTTTTGAAACTTAGATGTTTACATGGATTTAAAACCCACTTCCTCAACCTACAGTTGACTTTCATATTAATAATCATGAAATAAAAAGTAACAATTTTGTCTTAAATTTGGGTATTTCACAGTTCAATTCACTATCTGCGAACTTGAAATTGACCACTTCGCTAGCAGTGTTCAAGAGAATCTTGAAAGCAATCCTCCAAGAGAACTGATCAATAATGAGAATATTAAATAGTTTAGTTTATGTAAATATGTACTATTTTTTTGTAGTAACCTTAGTGCTAATTATACTCTCACTTACTTACTTACTTACTTACTTACTTACTTACTTACTTACTTACTTACTTACTTACTTACTTACTTACTTACTTACTTACTTACTTTGTGATACAGTATTATTTTCGAGAAAAATTAGATTAAAAAAATTTTTATTCACTCCGCCCTTTGCACATCTTTCTGAGTAACAATATAATATATATATATATATATATATATATATATATATATATATATATATATATATATATATATATATATATATATATATATATATATATATATATATATATATATATATATATATATATATATATTAATAACAGATTGAAATACTTACCAATAAATTATGTGCCGAATTTTTGTAACAGACTATCGAAAAATAACGTTAAAACAATTTGTACAAATAAAAGAAACTTGAAGTCATTCTTGGTCAACAATAAAAAAAAATCTAACATCAGAGAAAACAGTGGTGTTTACAAAATATTTTGCGACAAATATCCTGCTTTCTATATTGGATAAACAGGAAGGAATATAAACATTCTTGTTGAAGAACATAAAAAGTCAATTTTACAAAATAAAAATTCCACTGGCTTCTCCGGACATTATATAAAATTTAATCATTTCCTAAATCTCAACAGAACCTAATTGTTGCATTCAGGTAACAAAGGAAAGCGCCTTGACCTTCTTGAAATTCTCGAAATAAGTTCCGCCCATAATAGTAAATTACCCCCTGTAAACGAACAAATTGATTTTCAGGTATCACCTTTGCTTTTGTCTGTTTTATAAAATAAGATGTAATACTCTACTGTGGTCAGTCTTGATAATGAGTTCATAACTCGAAACATGTCGACGATTCTTTACTGCTAAATACAGTATCAAAATATTTTCATATACCTAGTGAAACTTAAGCCAAGTGTGTTTAATTTCAAAGTTTAAACTTTTTTATATATCTATCACACTCACAAGCACCAATCTTACATATTGGCAATTTTGTTAAGAGTTTTCAAAAAGGCACATATTTCTACATTTTACCAATTTAATTAGCTGAAAATACTCCAGAAGGAAGAGGTTGCTGTTTAAACACAGAAACGTCATCCTTAGAGCTCCGCCCTTTCTAACTGATCGACTCAATGGCGTCCGGTCCTGTAATCGCAATTACATGATTATCTACGAAGTTCTACACAATGCCGGATGATTTCCTGGCCTTTCATTACCTTCATTGTCGAGCTGCTTTGTCCTGCGTCGAAATGATAGCAGGCACCGAAAAGTTTGCCTAACACGCCGCCTTCGTTCTCGAAATTATTATCTTCCTATGTTCCAGACAAACGGACTCAGATTTTCTGAAGCGCGAAACTTTTTCTGATGAAACTTGGAACAATTCTGAATTCTCTTTCCGGCTTGAGTTGAATAGAGGTGCACCCTTTCTATCGGTAGTGAAAAATGAACGCGATCAAATATAGTGACAAATGAGGCAAGACTTATCGAAAAAAATACGACTAGGTTATGTCGTTTTTCTCTGGGTGGTTTTAATGTTATACGGAAGATTTTGAACTATTCTATTCGGCTTGATAACTTTGATTCTTTCCATTTGAATTTGGTGAGGAAAAAATTCACAAATTCAATCTTCAAAATGAAAGGACCCCGCAAATTTTAAGTGGAAATTGGGTTTCACTCAATGTTTCTGAAATTTTGGGTCTCAATGGGCAGAAAGCTCCAAAATGCTTTCTTTTTTCTGTACAGTATGCTGAATTTGCAAAAAAATTATCATCGATTTTACTCCTATTAACAGCAGTTACCGATTGTTGTGTGGCAATACGTATCACCCTAATTAGCAAGTCCTTTTTAACATGCGCAACTTGAACGGCAAAATAGTTAGACATATTGACTGGTGAAAAAAAAAACATATAACTCAGTGCGCTACGAAAAATCATATGACTCATTCGCGGCTAGGAACCGCACAACTCAGCTCGTGGTGAAGATAACTGATACTTGATTCATTTATTTTAGCATTTAAGTGTCCACGTTGGCGGTTACCGGCCAACGAATCACCCCTTTATCTTTAGATACGTTGTTGAGAGATAAAAAGGATCATGGGGAGGCTAGAGGTGGTCACACACACGCTCCCCCCACACACACGCACGTACGCACACACGCACATACCGCACGCACACGCACATACACACAAACACACGCGTACACCCACACACACACATACACACACAAACACGCACACTCACAAGCACACCCATACACGCGCACACACACACTCTCTCTCTCACACACGACCGCGCGCGCGTACACACACACAAACATAAACACGCAAACAAACCCACACACACGCGCGCACACATACACACACACGCGCGTACACCCACACACACACACACTCTCTCACACGCACACAAACACGCACGCACACCCACACGCGCGCGCGCGCACACCCACACACACACGCGCGCGCGTACACCCACACCCACACCCACACGCGTGCGCGTACACCCACACACGCGCACGCGCACACACACGTACACACACTCTCACACACACACACACACACACACACACACACACACACACAACACACGCGTTTGTACTTATGTGTATATATGTTTGCAAATTGTTAATTTTTTTGCAAATTCAGCATACTGTACAGAAAAAAGAAAGCATTTTGGCGCTTTCTGCCCAGTGAGACTTTTGATCCACGTGCTCTGAAGAATCTAACCCCAAAATTGAAGAAACATTGAGTGAAACCCAATTTCCACTTAAAATTTGCGGGGTCCTTTGTTCGTTTAAATCTTGAGGAGGAATTCATAATAACCTAAATATATTCTCTGTTTATATGTTTGATTTAAGTTACTGCTTCCATTCCACTTATTAAACCTATTGAAAAATGCGTCATCGAAGTAGTATTTTCCCGCAATTTTGGTCCATTTTATATACACTTTCTTAATCCACTAAATCAATTCAAATCAAATTCAAATTCAAATACGTTTATTTATCTTTTAGGGGTACATAAAAAAAGGGGGAGCAAGCTAAAATTTTTAATTTGATAGACTGGTTTAAGATCGCGAGATCTTTTTCAGCCTCGGATTTAATTCTTAAGTTGTCAAAAAAATTAGATAAAAATTATTGTTTAACAATGCAAAAAAACCTAATTGCCTATCTGTTAGAGGGACTGAAGAGATGCACTAAGGTTGAAAAACAGCAAAAACGTATGAGAAAAATCATTTTCAATTCCAAAATATCACTCCCTAATATCAACTGAATTTTCGTACAAATTTTCAGCATTCTTTCTGAATTTTGAGTAGCTGTAGATATGCGCAATGCTAGAAAATTCTTAAAAATGTTTGAAATTTCAACATTGAGAATGCGGTGTTGAAAAAAATTAATGGACACTTCTCTAACATCAGCTTAAACACAATCAAAAGTATCAAATTTAAATCCACTAGCTCAATCAGCAGATTTTATGGAGCTGATCAAATCCTCACAAACCACGAAAAACTAAAAAAATCTCTATACATAAAGATTAATACCGCCAAAAGTCACTTCTTTAGCTATAGAAAGGAGTTTTATTCTGGTGTGATATAGTTTTTTCACCGTAATGAAAATCAAATCTTCTGAGACGACAGTCTGAGTAAAACATTTAAGTTATCTCGATTTTAAGGTGCAGTTTATCGAATAGGTATTTGGAACCGTGATAATCAGAAAGCAAATTTTCAAATGACAGAGAATTATTACTCAAATGAATAATACACTTGGCTTCATTCCACTAAAGTTGGTTTGAGCTGATGACAAACTAAAGTTGAAAAGGTCTATTTGGTCATTGGTGATGAGGAAGTTTCTTGAGCTTGCTGATTTAACCTCCAAAACCTCCAAAAGGTCCATCCTTTTTCCTTTGTTCAATGAATGTCGTAATATTGGGTTTTCTAAATTTACAAAATGGTTATTTTTTATTTACCATGGTCCGAAACTCTAGTTACGCTCCTATTTTGGATGATTGATTTTTTGAGGTTCCAGTATCGTGCCGATGTTTCTACTTCTTCGACCAATATAAAAAACATCACAATCAGTACATTTTAATTTATATGCTTTAGATTTCTCAATGACTCTCTGTCTGTTATTCTTATTTACCAATAAGGAACCCAGATTACTTTTATTCTTTATTTTAGTTAATATCGTAATATAGTTAGAAGTAATTTGAGTTCCTTTTTGGTAAATGATAAGGACAGACAACAGTTTTTGA
>JARQZK010001857.1:10000-17695 GCA_030704885.1 Cynegetis impunctata | reverse complement strand
TTAAAGTTTTGAGGAAGAAATTAATTTTTTCCGTCGTATTAAAGGTAGTACTGTGGCAAGAGGACTTTCAACATTTAATTTAACTTATTAAGTACTAGATTTGTTTTAATTATTTCAATTTGTTATCAATTATTGTTGGTACATCAATGAACATTCAATTATAGCCATACGATCATACAGAGAAATGATTCTCATTTTTTTACGCGTAAACCATCCGTCCTACGAAAGAAAATTCAGAAATTAAATTTGCTCTAAATAAAATAGGGATTCCAAAAAGATTTTTATTTTCAGAAAAGCAGTGGCGTACCATTTTTTCTTAAAAAATATTTAGTCCGAATCCAATACGGACGCCACTGGTGGAAATTTAAAAAAATATTCACACACCTAAAAATGCTCTTTAATGCATAAAGGCCGTACACTAAATTTAATAAAAACATTCAAAGTGGTATGAAAATGACAATAAAAAAGAATAGATAAATTTTTTCCTTGAACCTTTAAAACCTGTATTTCGGGAAGGAAACGTTTTGGGATCATAGTTTATATGGCAAATTACCATTTTTTTTCATGCTGATGCACTTCCTTGAATATTTTACCTTACTTCTGAAACACCCTGTATATATACATATATATATATATATATATATATATATATATATATATATATATATATATATATATATATATATATATATATATATAATTTATTTATTCGAATTGTTGTTGCCTGTGAACTATTTCTAATCTTCTGATAATTATTAGCAATAACAGCTTGTTGAATCTTAAAAAAACTCGATTTTATTAAAAAGTTGACGTTTCGCCACGACATTCGTGACGAAACGTCAACTTTTTAATTAAAATCGAGTTTTTTTAAGATTCAACAAGCCTTGTTATTGTGCTAAATAATTATCAAAAGATTATATAATATATATATATATATATATATATATATATATATATATATATATATATATATATATATATATATATATATATATATATATACAATATATATATATATATATATATATATTATATATATATATATATTATCTATATATATATATATATATATATAATAAATTTCAAAAATCGTCTAAAACGGAGATAAAAAACCGACTGCGCACCTGATGGCTTTCGCTATGCTGCAATAGTTTATTATTTTCGGGGAAAATACGACTTAAGGACAATGTTTTCAACTCTTCAACCTTCTACAGGTCCAGAAGAACCAATTGAGTTTCATTATGAATCATTGATATGGAAAACCACCCATTTTCGAAGAAAGTTGTTTTGGTTTAACAATATAATTGCTAATTTGTGATTGTCAACACTCTTTAATTAACAAAATAATCAAGAAAACTATCGTAGATAAGTTTCCTCAGTACCTAATAACAAAATGACCATATCCCCAAATGTTACATAAATATAAATAAAAGAGATGATACAATTCTACAATTTCATTCTGTACATTATTGGAGTGAACACGGTAATATACCTAGATTTCGGACTTAGGTAGGAATTGAACCTTCTTATAAGTGTAACATTTAAGAATAAAAGAGATCTTTCAATACCAGGGTAACCATATCTACTACAAAGTACCTGATATACAATATTATCAACCCTTGGCATTCTTTGTATCTCTTGTTTTTTGTTCAAATTATTAATCCATGCTATCACCATATTAAAATAAAATGTCAGGGCTAAATGTATTGCTTTGAGAAACCTAAATCCATTTTGAAAGATACAAAGGTTCGGGACAAAGTATGTAAATAGGGTGCATTGTAGAACGTCAAATTCTTCATCATGATTTAAGAACGTAGGTATATGAGAAGTATATTCCTCAATTGCTCAGTGTGAATGAATGACATTCATATATATATATATATATATATATATATATATATATATATATATATATATATATATATATATATATATATATATATATATATATATATATATATCTACAGGCTGTTCAACTATTCAACTAGACGAATTTTGAGTTTTACCATTGATTAAGGAATAGGAATATTCCTTAATCAATGGTTTAACTTATTAAACATAACCTTAGTATTAGTCGTAGCAGTTGATTCTTTGTTTTACTATTGCTTATCCAGTATATATACCACATTCTACAACAAGTCTGACTGATTATCCCAACCAAGACAGGCATGAAGGAGAACCAATCTAGATTTTGTTGCTATTAAGTCTGATCATAATCCTGTGTTTACTGTTCTTTTATTGTATATGTGAAAATAAATGATAGTATTTACGAACCGCGTTAAATTTTGCTTATTTCTTTAATTTCCAAAAACACCATATGTCACACATAACAATAAATTGATGAGAACTATACATTACTATCTCCATCAAAAGTCATTGAATTTCTGTTAAATAACTTCAATAAACAATTGGGAAAATGACGACAGAGTACATTAGATAAGTTCAAACTGCTCTCCTGTAAAGTTTGCTAACTGTGACATAGTGTCCTTTACCTCCGAGTTACATATATATATATATATATATATATATATATATATATATATATATATACATATATAATATATATAATATATATATATATATATACATATATATATATATATTATATATAATATATATATATATATATATATATATATATATATATATATATATATATATATATATATATATATATATATATATAGATAGATAGGTTTTAAAAATGACATTCACCAAAAAATTTGTATACTTATATTGGGTCCTGTTCAAAGAAAATATTATCAAGATGGAGCACTTCCGATACTACCGGAAGGGGAAAGCAACTTTGTTATTTCAAATGGAAAGCTATATTTTTGTTGAGAACAATGGTAAACTTTATGTTCATAGATATATCAATGATTGTGAATCTGTGATGTTCACGGATGTGTATGATAAAAATTAGTTAATCATACAGATTCAGTTTTGTTTATAGACGCCATTACTATTTTTTACAAGTTTTGAGTTGTGTTAATTAAAAGTCAATATATATTATAAAACTTTACGTATTTCTTTGTCAAGCACACTGCACTTCCATCAGGTTATGGGCCCAGAACACAAGTGTTGAAGAAAGGATAATTATATTGTATTTTCAAGCTGAGACAAAGAAATAAAAATGGTTAACAAACTCATTACTGGAGTAGAACTTACTGGTGAAAACTGGGTAGTTTGGAAGTTCCAAACGTCAATAATGCCGAAAGGACAAGGTCTTTTCGACATAGTTACTGGGGTTAAAGCAAAACCCACCAGTGAAGCTGCTGATATAAATGCATGGGCGAAAAATGACGCCAAGGCTCAAGAACTGATAGTGACAAGAATGGAAGAAGGACCTTTAACACACATTCTGTCTTGTGAAACCTCAAATGAAATGTGGTCTGAGTTGAAGTCAGTATATGAAAAAGAATCAGTAGTTAGTATTCACCTATTGCAACAAAAATTTTTCCTCATGGATTTTCAAGATGAATCTGTTTCGTCATTTGTTTCTAAGCTCGAAGAGCTCAAGAATAAACTTAAACAAGCCGGTGAGAAATTATCAGATAGGATAATAATGACAAAAATATTGATGTCCCTTCCAGAGAAGTATAAACACTTTGCATCTGCATGGGAATCTGTACCGGCTGATAAACAAACATTGGAGGAATTCACTTCAAGGTTGCTGATAGAAGAAGAGAGAGCAAGTTCTTACGAAAAAGAGACAGCTTTATCAAGTTTTAGTAAGCGCCTAAAGGTAATGAAAAGCCAAATATTAAGTGCAACTATTGCCCATAGAGCCAGGTCATTATGCAAGAAATTGTTTTTAAAAAAGAAGTCCAAAGAAGGTACAAAGAAGTGTACGCACTGCAATAAGGTAGGAACATGATCTGGATAAGCTGTTGGTTTCATAAAAGGAAAGATGAAAAACGTAGCGACAAAAGGAAGTATCCAAATTCAAATGCATTCGTTGGAGATTCTGAAAACTTAAAAGTTGATGACTGGTGCATGGATACAGGTGCAAGCGAACATATGTGTTGGAACAAAACACTTTTCAGCAATATCACCAAATTGAAGAAAACAAGAAAAGTTAAAGTGGGTGACGGAAAGCTCCTAAATGTTGAAGGGTATGGAACAGTAAAATTATGGGCGTTCAATGGAACAAAGCAAGTAAGAACTATTTTTTCTAATGTATTATACGTTCTTGAACTGAAATTTAACCTATTCTCTGTTGGTTCCGCACTGGATAAAGGTTTTTACTTGGTATCAGATAATAATAAATGTGAAATACTAGACTGTGAAGGTAGAGTACGAGCAATTGCTCATAGACTTAATAAACTTTACAAAATGGATTTCAATTATGGTCATTCTTATTCATACAATGTAGATTCAATTCTTTTAACAGATGATAATTGTAAAGAATATGACAGTAGCGATAAAATTAAAGACAATGTTGTAAGATGTAAGATATATCAATACAAGCGAACAATTTGCTGATGTATTCACTAAACCGTTAGGTTCGACTATGTTTGTTAAATTCTGTGAACATTCAGGATTAGAATAATATTGTACATTATATTATTTTGTGTTTTACCATTGAGGGGGTGTGTTGAGAACAATGGTAAACTTTATGTTCATATATATATCAATGATTGTGAATCTGTGATGTTCACGGATGTGTATGATAAAAATTAGTTAATCATACAGATTCAGTTTTGTTTATAGACGCCATTACTATTTTTTACAAGTTTTGAGTTGTGTTAATTAAAAGTCAATATATATTATGAAACTTTACGTATTTCTTTGTCAAGCACACTGCACTTCCATCAATTTTCATTGTTTTCCCGTTGCAAAATATGAAAAATCAAAGTTATTCAAATAATGATTTGATGAATTTAATTTCTATTTATGGAGAATGTGACAAAATAGTAAACAGAACTTTCCGTTTATTCGAGAAATATATTCACTTGCAACCTTTGAATAGGTGGAAGTTCAAATTATTAAAATCAAACTTATTATAGTTCGGAACCAGAAGCTCGAAAACGGCTTGACATAGGTATAGGGAAAGCTCATAAGGATCATCTTAAATCAATGGCGTAGATAGCTTTTTGCGATGGGGGGGGATATGACTTAGTGCAAAATTTCATAAGTTTTTCTTCTAAAGTTCTATTCTTGTTGATAAAAATAATCTTTCATGTAGATAGTACAAAATAAGCAGAAAAATTGAATTAATTTGCGAAAAATTCAAACTATTTGAATTGGAAAAAAATTATCAAAAATTAGTGAAAAATTGAATTATATTAAATTGGATATATAAATCATTGAACATATTCTTTGGAAAATTAGAGAAGAAAATCTAGTTTTCGGCGTTTTTCGACATTCATGACTTCGTCAACTGTGATTCCAATTTCACGATGAATTGCCAGAGCAGCCAAACCTTTCAAAAACAAAAAATTAGACAAACATGAGTTTTTAATTTGCAATGAATTTTATATATTCAGAAGGGTCATTACAAGTCCATTCCTTTTATCGTTGCTCCTTTAAATCGTTTTGTATTCGCTTCAAACGTCGATACCGACAGGCATAGCTAATATTCTGAAGAACATATTGATATTCGAAAAAAAAATTTCTAGGAAATCATCAAGCTCTATTATTGAATTTTTAGGCTTAACATCGCCTTCACGAATTAAATATTTCTTCCACACTCAAGTACGAGAAACAGCAGGTGTGGCAGTAAGAAATTTTTGATAAAACTTATCAGTTTTGATGAATTTATCAATGCTTTGTCAATTCGTAAAATCATGCTTGAAAAACATCGAAATCTTTCTAATATATTTAGTCTAGTCAAAAAGCTTTTTTGTTCAAACTTTTTTCAGCAGTCTCGGAAAAAATATGAGCAAGGTGTCATTGGATTCGTAATAGCATATAGACGTTTTTGAGAAAAATAAAAATTCTCTCGCGAAAATTGTGAAAGTAAACAATATACTGAAAAAAGGTGGGGTTGGTTCTTTGCCAATATGTTAAAAATTAATTTGATATTTTTGAAATATGAAGAAAGATTCGAAAAGAAGAGGAAATTTCCCAAAAAAAAGACCCAACTACTGGAACTGTAGGATCAATTATTCATAATTTTCTCAGATAGGTAAAAATATGGCCGAAAAACGGGTAATTGGTTTGGGCAAGTCACGCCCCATTTAGGGCACTTCAACAATTATTTTTTCCATATTAAATATGAAAATTGAGGAATGAAAAAATTCAGGACAGTTACTAAAATCGGTGGATATGAGCAATAATCCAGCGATAATAGCGATTTTTGAATTAGTTATGCAATAGTTAATTAACAATTTTTTGGTACTTGAACATGAAAATTGTAAGTGTGATATAAATGGTTCACTATGGGTCTGAAAATTATTTTTCATTCTTGGAGCTATTATTATAAGGCTTCAGAGTGAATTCCCATTGAAAAAAATTTCAATTTTTCAGTTGTTTTATTGACAATTTACGTAGGTATAGTTTTGCGAAATCAAAATTAATTTTTTTTTTAATAATTTAAATGATCCGTTTTTTTATTATCGGAAGCTACATGGAAATGGTTTTTTCAATATTCATTCTCCTATTTGTTTGAAAAAATTGTTTATAAACAAATGCGTTGTTTATAAGATAACTCAAGAAAAGAGAGTACCTATGATTAATTAAAAGTGGCCGTGAATTGTTAATTAAAAAACTGAAAATTTAAATTTACTTTTAACAGGAATCTATTCTGCATTTTTTTGAAATTAGCTCGAAGGAAGGAAAAAAAGTATCAGATCTATATTTAAAAGTTATTACACTTGCAATGTTCTCTTGTTCAAGCAGCAGCAAAAAACTATTGCATAACCAATTGAAAAATCGCGATAAGAAATGTTTTGTATCCTATCAGTAAGAACTGAAATTTGTAAAAATTCCTTAATTGAAATATTTAATATAGTTTGAACCAATGTTTATTGTTAGTGTCCCCAAATGGGCGCCTACCTTTCGCAAAGCCATACTACCCGCTGCCGTACTTTTTACGCTGCTTTTTACTCTGAGAAAACTATAAATATTAATCCTACAGTTCCGGGAGACTTTCTTTTAGGAAATTTTCCTTTTTTTGTTATGTATTTAGATATCAAAAATATCAATTAGTTTTTGAGATAATTTTTTCTTTCAGTAATTGATTAATAAGTTTTTACAATTTTCAAGAACGGAACTTAAATTTTTTTTCAAAAAATATCTTCATGCCCTTTCGAATCGAATGACTCCTTGTTCATATTTTCCGAGACTCTATGATGAACAAAATGAACAAAAAAGTACTTGTTGACTAGTGACTATATTCTAATGATTAGTAAATCTTTCTCCAAGTCCAGGAAATGGATTGACGCTATCACATGAAAAATTTTTTATTCACTTCAAAAAAATGTTATGGAGTAATATTAAATTGTCAAATCCAAAAGTTACTCATATTTTGATACCTACTCTACCTCAAAAAATATTTCGAATATGTAAATATTGATTGAAAATATTCTATGTAAACAGAAATTTAATCAAGTCACACACGTGTGTGACATGGAAAATTTTATTAACCAAGGAAGAAGTCAATCATAAACCTCTTCGCACTTCTTTTTTTCCAAAAAATTTTATACTACCTATACTATCAAAAACAAAACTGCTCCGTTGTTTTAAGATATA
>JARQZK010001857.1:0-5000 GCA_030704885.1 Cynegetis impunctata | reverse complement strand
CAATTGTATTATTTCCGATTCTCCTAATTCGATTCGTGGAGTAGGCAGATTGAGGCCACGTATCTGAATTATTTTCCCTTCTAATTTCTCTTGAAGATGGCTTCGCAAAAGGAGCCGAAAAACGAGTTTTCCTGGGCTTTATCCCAACTGGCCAGCAACGACTTTCTTTCCTTATATATTATATATATATATATATATATAATATATATATATATAAATAATATATATAAATATATATATATAAATAAAGATATATATATATAAATATATATATATATATATATATATATATATATATATATATAAGAATTATGAAATTCAATTATGTAGTTTCTATAAAAATTAAAATTGTGGAACGCGTTGGCCGGAAGCTGATAGAGTACATTCGCCATTTGTATTAATAAATTTGGGTGTCCGTGCCACCCAAATTAAATAAATAAATAAATGAATATATATATATATATATATATATATATATATATATGTGTTCAGAAAGATTTCCGCGGTCGGAAGTATTTGAAAAACTTAGTTCTCGGGATGAACCGCGTAAAAGATTTGAAAAATCTCGACGTTCCGGCTCCTTTTGCGAAGCCATCTTCAAGACTCAACTCTGAACTCAAGAGTAGGCAGGTTGAGACTTCAGAGTTGACAGGAAGCAGTACGGTTGGTGGAGTAGGCAGGTTGAGACCACGCAATTGTATTATTTCCGATTCCTCCTAATTCGATTCGTGGAGTAGGCAGATTGACCACGTATCTGAATTATTTTCCCTTCTAATTCTCTTGAAGATGGCTTCGCAAAAGGAGCCGAAACGTCGAGATTTTTCAAATCTTTTACGCGGTTCATCCCGAGAACTAAGTTTTTCATATATATATATATATATATATATATATAGGTATATACTAATACCTCAACAATAACCTTCAAATTTCACAATTATCGCTGATAACATAATCATGGAAAAATTATATCATAGAAATTTAATGAGGTATCGTATGTGGCTATCAAATTTATTCATGCGTTGTTGAATTATTAGGCAACTTTCGTTTTGCAAAAAAGTTATAATTCTAAATATTATTGAACATGGTTTGGCTTTTATTGAAGATTTCAACCTGAATATTTTGAACTCTTCCTTGTTTTTGATTTGTATCTTATTCAGTGTAATTGAATAATTCAATTTGAATTCTCATTATGGTTACGAATCTGATATATGATATACGAAAGATTTCATAATTTAATGCTTGTCATGTTGAAGTTTACTTTTTCATCTCTATGTGTGCTCTGGGGTACATGAACTTGACTATGAGAGTATGATAAGAGCTATTTTTAAGGCTATAATAGTCGACTTCGTCATACTTACATGTTGAGATTTTAAATTAAAAGAATGGCTACCTAAATCTACATCTTTGTGTCACAATAATCAGTATACCTATAAACTATATTTTGAGATTTTGGAATGATTGGGCCGATACTTGGTGTAAATTAATAAACATATTGAAACAATGGTTAATTATAACTATTTACACATTTATTGAAAGAAATAACGCATGACGCACGTTTCGGTGGTTATATCGAAAAAAAAAAATTAGAAAAATTTGGAAAATTTTTGATAAAACTCGTCAGTTTTGATGAATTTATCAGCTGCTTTGTCAACTTCGTATAATTCATGCTTGAAAAACACCGAAAATCTTTTTAATAAATTTAGTCTAGTCAAGGAGGCCTCGGTAGCCCAGCGGTGCGATGTATCGATTGTAAATAGAGGATTGTGGGTTCGCGTCCCACCTTGCTCTTGAGTGTAGTGTATGTCCGGAATTTAGTGGTTCAATAATTAATCTGTTGGGTAATGACTTAGATTCAAGCCCATTGGCCGTTCGGAACCGGCGTTAAACTGTAGGTCTTTGGAGTTAATAAAAATAGTCTAGCCAACAAGTGCTTTTTTGATCAACTTTTTCCAGCAGTTTCGGAAAAATAAAAGCAAAGTGTTATTCCATTTGGAGTAAGTTGTAGATGTTTTTTGAGAAATTTAAAAATTCGCAAGCGAAAATTGTGAAATGTAGAATCGGTGAATGAACAATAACCCGGTGATAATAGAAATTCTTTTATTAGTTATGCAATAGTTAATTAACAATTTTTTGGTGCTTGAACATGAAAATTGTGGTAACTATTCAAATATAGATGAATCTGAGATTTTTTCATTCTTGGAGCTATTAAAGTAAATCCCTGTTGGAGAGATAAAAAATTTCAATTTTTCAGTTTTTTATTAACAGTTTACGTAGTTTTGCCATTAATCAAAATGAGTTTTTTTTTTATGAATTTAATGGTCGTTTTTTTAGTGTGTGCGCGGAAGCTACCATGGAAAAAATGGTTGTTTTCAATGTCATGCTCCTATTCTTTAAAAAATTGTTATAAAAATAAATGCGTTGTTTATAGAGAAACAGGAAAAAAGTTATGATTAGGCGTGTTTAAAAATTTTGCAACTAAGTAAATTGTTTAGCAAAAAAACTAAAATATCGAAATTTTTTAACGGGGATCTATTTTGAGATCTTCGAAACTAGCTCCAAGAAAGAAAAAAAAATATCAGATTTCATAGTTTAACAGTCAACACACTACAATATTCTGTTCAAGCAGCAAAAAACTATTGCATAACTAATGCGCCGAAAAATTAGCGATAAAAATTTTGTTGTCGCTGGATTATGATTCATTCACCTATCCAGTTTGAGAACCTGAAATTTTCATTCCTAAATTTCCATATTTAATATAGTAAATAATGTTATTGTTGAAGTGTCCCAAATGGCATCAATCTCTAGTATTCACGTCAGTCGTGATAGGAAATTCCCTCCTTTTTTTTATCTTTATTTAGATATCAAAATATCTATTAGTTTTAAAGATATTTGAAAGAAACAAAACCTGTTTTCTTTTCTTTCAGTAAATTGTTTTATCACTTTTACAATTTTCCGAACGGAAACTTTTAAATTTTTTCAAAAGCTATCTAGGTACATGCTTTTTTCTCATATTCCTCCGAAACTGAGAAAAAAGTTGAACAACAAAAGCACTTGTAACAAGACTGTATTCTCATGGATTAGTGGAATTCTTTCTCCAAGATTTCATGTGTAGAAGTCAGACATCGCAAGAAAATTTTTACTAACTCGACAATTTTTATTAACTTCAAAATATTATGGAGTAATAAATTGACAATCAAATACAAAATTCATTCCTATTTTTCAGAGCTCATATTTTGATATCTACTCTACATTAAAAAATATTCAAGATATTAAATATTGATTGAAAATCATCTATGAGCAGAAGTCACGCTCCTCGAATGTAAACAGGAATTTAATCGTTCACTAGGACCAAAAAACTTGTTTGAAAGAGATTAAATGGCTGAAGTGGAAAATTTTATGTATCTACGAAGGAAGAAGTCAACCAAAACCTCATCGCACTTCTTCTCTTTCTAAATTTTATACTACCTATACTATATTGAACAAAACTGCTTTAGATATAATACTACACCATTAAACAAAAGCTCCAGCACTATTGTTTAATAGTAACTATAGTATACAATTATGTAGAAAGAGAAGTGCGTGGAGATTTTGGTTGACTTCTTTCTTTCGAGATGAAAAATTTCCATCTTTCTATTTACCCCTTCTACACATTTTGTCATCACTTCATTTCTTGTTTTTCGATATAACAGAGAAACATAGTTAGTTTGCCATTAGCATCTGAAGAAGGTGAAGTTCCACCGAAACGTGCGTCATGCGTTATTTCTTTTAATAAATGTGTAAATTGTTATTATTAGCTCATATATAGATGTGGAGATAACGACCAATGTAGTATATATAGATGAACAGTTTCAAATGTTGTTGGTCGGGATGATTATTAAAAAAACCAATTCAATGATTTGCCGACGTTTCGTTTATTTTTATAAACTTCCTCAGGGCTCTGAAATGAACATAATGTAAGTTAATGTACTAACTATCTGTTTATATCTTGATCATTTATTGTGTTTTTTTTTCTCTCACTATCCATGAATCTTTGTAAAGTCATAAGTCAATGTACACTATCCGTAGTTATATGAATTTTCCAATTGTGTTTTTAAATTACTATATTTTATATAGTATTGCCATTTTTATGTTCATTTCAGAGCCCTGAGGAAGTTTATAAAAATAAACGTAACGTCGGCAAATCATTGAATTGGTTTTTTTAATAATCATCCCGACCAACAACCTTTGAATCTGTTCATCTAGTTATTATTAACCATTGTTTTAATATATATTTTGAGACATATTTTGAATTATAAGGATTATATTTGCTAATAGAAATGAATATATAGCTATATATTTTTGTTGCTGTTGCTTGTTTCCGTAAATGTTCCTTAAAATTTCTTTATGTTTCGGCAACGAATGTTGATTGTTTCTACTGAACAATATGCTACTATTGACAATTTTAGTTGCTTCAGTGGAAACAAGATATTTACGTATGTTGCCATAAGTTTTTACCCTTGGCAACAAGGAGAAACATTCAGCAACATAATGTTCTTCAATGATCCTCTGGTGGAACTGTAGCTTTATAGACAGAATTTCTTGAAGTGAATGTTTACTTTTTCTCAAGTCTCGCTCATTGACCTTCTTCTTGAATGAAACATCTTCATACGAAGTTTCGTAGAATAAAGCAAGGGGCTGTTGCATTTCAACCAGAAGAACCTTGATATCTCGCCTTTTAACTTTCTTTCTATTAATTCAATTTATACATTTTTCAGGGAAATCAATGATTCAAGCGATTAACTGTATGATCACATCACTGTGTCAAGGTAAATAAAGGGAAATTTTTCATATTGACCTAATGCTTTTACTTATTTTACTGTTGTTCGGTGACTCAGCCGGTGAAATCACTGATGATATTGTCTTTAACGTTAACTTGATTATTAATCATACGTTGGTACTTATCTTCAGAGCTCGAAATATGACACAAGCGTCCTTATTAGTCGTATTTTCCTAGAAAATAA
>JARQZK010001856.1:0-17816 GCA_030704885.1 Cynegetis impunctata | reverse complement strand
TATATATATATATATATATATATATCTATATATATATATTATTGTATATATAGTATTATATATATATATAATATATATAAATATATATATATATATATATATATATATATATATATATATCAGGGGCGGCTAGTCAAAGGAGGCTAAGGAGGCTAAGCCTCCTCAATAATATTCCGTGTATCACTAATATAGATATATATTATATTGAATAGTCAGCATTCAGCATATTCATATTAATCAAAATCATATTATTTTATGCACCTACCTTCCTTTCAACCTACATTATATAATATAATTTATTAATTAAGATAGAAGGTATTTACATTTACTGCATTTCATTCATTTCAAGATTTGTGGCAACGCTGCGGAAAGCTTAGAAAGGTATATTCTCAACGTTCATTATGCCTGCCACAGAAAAGCAAACTAACACCACTGAAAAACAAATACACCGAATGAATACTTCATTGAAATAGAAAACCAAAACACATGTACATGGCAACACCGATAAACTCCAGCCTTATACAATGTCGACCAATCACAACTATAGAATCTCCCTGACATCGAGTAAAGTCGTTGATTGAATCGTAGTATGATCGTAATTCGTATTCGTACTGTCTGAATAATGGACGCCGGAATCAACTCGCGTTACGCGTATTGTTTATAGTGAAGTTTGATTACTGAAATTAATTTCAAAAATTTCAATGGTGACTTAGTGGAATATTTGTTATCCCATAACTTTAGTGCCCTAAGTTATGAGGATAAAGTTTTGATAAAAACAAAAAAAACCTACCCCTGAATTAAACAATTTGGTGCAGCGTAACAGAAAACAAAACCGCGGTTTTAATACACGGAATTATGAGAGAAATCCTTGCCTAACCGGATCACAGGTAAAAAATAAATTATTTTGTTGGCAGTGTTTACTTTTTACTAGTGAAAATGTCTCTGTTTGGGGCCGCTTAGGATTTGAGGATTTAATTCTATACCTAGTTGAAAGTGAGGAATTTTTCACCGATAAAGTAACTTTAAATACAGCACGCGGATTAATATCTTACTTACAAGATAAGGAATTTATATATTTTTTAAACATCTTTAAATTAATTTTTGAACAAATAGAAATAGTTTTTCAAATCTTACAGCACAAGTTTTCAGATGTAATTTACTCACGAAATCGGCTCAAGTTTCTTTTGGAAAAAATTTCAGAATTTCGTGCAGAAGTTTATTTTAAAAAACTATTTTCTGTATTTCAAACTACTGATGATACGACTCAATTAGACCAAAAACGAAAGAATTCAGTTACGCAGATATGGAGCTTCACTATAAGCAAATATTTTATGAAATTTTGGATACATTAGGGCTCAATAGAATAAGGTTCTCTGATTTGAAAGAACTGCATTTCTTCGACTTACTCAATAAAAATTTGTTCACCGGATTTTCGGCTAATTTTCCAGATAACCTTTTGGGGAAAATTTATGTCAAAAATACACTTTTTCTGATAAGGTGGCATTAAAAGTGAACTGTGTGTTGTTTATAATGACAATGAAATTTTGGGGCACAATGAAAATCATGTGAGGACTATTAAATATCTTTTTGATAATGATTTGAATCAAGTATAACCCCAAGTATATAACCTCTTATTGCTAATTGTTCCCGGTGACATCGGCTTCCGTAGAGCGCTCGTTTTCCACTCTTAAGAGAATTAAAACTTATTTACGAAATTCAATGAGCCAGGATCGTTTGAAAAATATTAGTTTGTTGTCTATTGAAAAGGAATTGGTAAAACTTTTGGCGAAAGACAAAAAATTTTATGAGGATATTATAGATCATTTTGCTAACGTTAAAGATCGCAGAATCCCGCTAATCTTCGAAAATATATAATAACTTTTTATTTGCTCTCACCAACTGTAATAAAATTCGTTAAGTAGGTAGGTAGGTACCTATTATGTGAAAGAAAAAATTTGATGAATAGATGAATTGATTAATTGGCTGAGAAGAATTTTTGTGAATATTGTAAATAGGAGTTGTAGGTCTCAAGGTAGACACTCGAAAGTGAAAACAAATTAATAGCTTAGGGTGCTTGTTTTACTTTGATTTTCTTTAAATTATATTGAACTTGAAATCCTAAAAATTTTCTGCTATGGTGTATTTTTAACACCTCTTGTAGCCTCCTCAAACCAAAACCTCACGAGCCGCCAATGATATATATATATATATATATATATATATATATATATATATATATATATATATATATATAACTTTTTGATAATTATTAGCAATAACAGGCTTGGTGAATCTCGAAAAACTCGATTTTATTAAAAAGTTGACGTTTCGCCACGACATTCGTGGCTTTTTCAAAACTTTTTTTTTCAACTTTTCAATAAAATCGAGTTTTCTGAGATTAGCAAGCCTGTTATTGCTAATAATTATCAAAAAGTTAAAAATAGTTCACAGGCAACAACAATTCAAATAAATAATATATATATATATATATATATGTATATATATATATATGAATATATATGAATATATATATATATATATATATATATATATATATATATAT
The DNA here is from genome assembly GCA_030704885.1 of Cynegetis impunctata. Taxonomy (NCBI): domain Eukaryota; kingdom Metazoa; phylum Arthropoda; class Insecta; order Coleoptera; family Coccinellidae; genus Cynegetis; species Cynegetis impunctata. Next base: position 15,253 of record JARQZK010001856.1, on the reverse strand, counting down.
ATATATATACAGGGTGTTTCTTAAGGACGTGTAGAAAATTAAGGAGCATGTTGTTGACGTCAACATAAGAAGAAAAGTTCATTTAAACATATGTCCGCAAGTGAATCTTTTCTGAGATACATACAGAGTGTCAAAGTTGAATTCTTATGGTTATTTTTCGTGAATAAATTTCAAAGTACTTGAAATTCGAGTAAAATTTGATATCTGGCAGTAATTGCCACACGTAAATCATATTAACCATTTCGCTATTTGTGTATGCTGCCATTTCAAAAAGTTTGGATCACAAATAAGAAAACAATTTCACTGTCAGAAGATCGGATTGAAATGATATGACCATTACTCACTTGAATGTTATTTATTTGAATCGGAAAAGAGTTTTGAAAAAAACTATGGAAAAAACAAAAATCATTTTTGACTACATTCAAGTGTTGAATGTAGAAGACATTGAATGAATCAGGGAAAATACAATGGCGTATCTTTTCCGATATTTACTAGTTAGAGGCGACTTACGAGCCCCATGGAAATAAATCCAATCTTTTTTACACAAAAAATTCGGAAAAATCTATTTTTCCACTAAAAAACGTGAAACAGGTGCGTCCAAAAAAGTTATGACATTGAAAATTACTGAAAAGACATGTAGGTTGCGCCACCCCTACGGAAAAGGCAAACTAATATCAAATTTGATACTGTCGTTGAAAAATACTCCCAGATACCAAATTTTACCAGAATATCGCAATTACTTTGAAATTTATTCACGAAAAATAAAAAAATATAAATTCAACTTTGACACTGTATCTCAGAAACGAATAACTTGCGGACATATGTTTATAGTAACTTTTCTTCTCATTTCGATGTCAGCAACAATCTCCTGAATTTTCTACACGTACTTAAGAAACACCTTGTATATATTATATATATATATATATATATATATATATATATATATATATATATATATATATATAATTATTTATTCGAATTGTTGTTGCCTGTGAACTATTTCTAATTTCTTGATAATTATTAGCAATAACAGGCTTGTTGAATCTCAAAAAACTCGATTTTATTAAAAAGTTGACATTGCAGTCAAGGAAAGGTAATGACTTATACTCTTATCTATTTTCAAGCTTTCGATAATATTTATTGTTTTCTTCAGTTATATAATATGTTCAAACAGTTACAGTCCAAACAACAGCATAAACACAAAATAATTTTTTGTTATTAGATAAAATATTCTTACATTCTTCTGAGAGATTCTTATCTTACAGATGATATACTATGCTAATATAGGTATATTAACATCTTTCGAAGTGAATGACTACATTTTCACTTTGTCTTTGAGACGTAGATATATTTTCTTAAATGTACATGTTTCTTCCGAAAACGATTGAAGACACCAGTCTTCTGACAATATTTTCAGTTTCACGTTGTGAAGCTCATGACGATTTGTGTGTTAGAATACTGATCCAATATCTGTAAGCACCTACATTATCAATTGTATGTTTTGTCAACGTTTTTTAGTGTTGGAATTCATCAAACAATGGCGAAATAGTAAGAGGATTTTATATGATTTACTGACCGCTAACCTCATAAGTTTGGACCTTTTTTTTGAAAAATCATCATTGATTTCATTACAATAGTCCTTAATCCTAATTTTATATCTCTAAACAGTATACGATACTGGCCCCGAGATTTTAAATATATTTAAATTCAAATACCAACAAAAATAAACTGGCTTCAAGCGTGTAAAGATATAAGATCTAAAATTATAACAAAACATGAACAGTCTACAATCTACATCAATAACTTAAACTACAATATACAGAAAACCATCTATATTTTATTATGATTACAGTTCCATTAGAGCATTTCATTCAGGTAACAATTGTACGAATCCAGCACAAGATATACCTATGATTTTTGCAAGGAAACGAAAATGGATACCTAAAAAAATTATTGAAATCAATGAATAACATAAACACACTGAAAATATCAGTTCAATTTATTTCAAAAATTCATTGAGATGCATAAGTTATAACACAAATTGTTAATTACCTCTGTCAGAGGTAATTAACTCTGAGAAATGCTCAGAGGTCCTCTGAGCATTTCTCAGGAGTTTGTTTTCATGATTTCTTACTGCAAATCGATTTCTATGAAGTATAGCTGTGTGACTTGTTGCTTTGATGATCTGGCTTCAAATTACAGGTGGAATATATGAGTGTCGTTCAGTGGTTCATTATATTAAGTATATGTTGTGTAATGACTCAGTATCAAACCTCTTTTATATTTGAAACTGTAAATTCAGTGCATGAAATAAGAATTGGAGTGTAAGATGAGGAATATCCCCAATTTTGCGAGGTAATATTTGGCAAAAAGCGTTCCTTCTCATTTCTCATTCCTATAATATGCAGAGGTAGTTTGATGTTCGCCATATAATGTATTGGCGTCGATTCTGTATGCGCCTGGGCACAGGCAACAATACCACTAGGTCACGTGAAGCACAGACGCAGTGTGGCAGAACTTTCCAATCTCGATATTCCTTCAGTGGGTGCTGAGTGAACAGAACACTGAATCCACAATTCAGTATTGGCTTGGCATTACGTGGATTGTGTGCTGTAAACGTGAATAATTGTGATTAATTCTTCATCTTTCTCAACATTCAGTTTCATGTGAAGATTATAATAAATAGTAACTCTCGAATTAAGTGTGATGTTCAAAGTTTTCGAGGATAAGAATATTTTCAGAATGAACGAATAGAATTGACTGTTTTGATTACTAACTGAGGCTAGGTAGAGTGCCAAACCTTGCTGTTTTCTAGTCTCGTAGCCGTAAACAAACAAACATGCTCGTTATAAATGAAAAAAGATAACAATCGTTCGGAATTTGCTTGCTGATTTAATAAGATTCTTGAGATGGCACTTAAACATGCTCTAAGTGGAGTGATTACATTAACCTGTATCTTATGTTATTATAACAGCGCCTATTGTGGTTTTGTATTTGATGATATAAGTGCAATCAAAGACAATAGAGATTTACGTCCTCATTCGCCGATGATAAACATATTTCTAAATGACTTTTGGGGAACTCCGATGTACAAGGTAAGAATTCAGGAGAATTGAGTTAGAGGTGGAAGGTAGTGAAAATGTAGTACTATTTGGTTTATATTTTAGCTTAATAAAGTATTGAATTTTATGATTTTGTTTTTTTTCTGTTTATTTTACGGTAACTATAAAACACAATTATACCACTTAAATAAAGTAAGTGAATTAGGTATGTTAATTCACTTAGGGCTTATGATTAAGTTTACTTTTCATTTCTACAAAAAGATATTCCAATAGCCTTAGGTTTGCGTGAAATGAATAATATTTAAATCATTTCAGCTATTAAAAAATGAAAAGTGTTTATATTTAGGCATATATTAGTACTGAAATTTGTTTAAATGCAAGAAAAACTGACAGAAAAGGATGTCGTGTAAGTCATGCTGAGCACTAATGCTTCTATGACGTTTTGTAGTATTTTGCATATTTATTTTGCATTCAAAGGTATAGCTCCATACGATGAAAGAAAAGCTTATGACTGTTACATATATTTCAAACGAATTTCAAAGCAGTAATATTTGCATATCTTTAGACAATCTGAATATTCAGTAATTTTGAAGAATGGCAACTTGGTTCTTTAGTTATAGAGACAGTTAAATCTAATTACTCAGAGGAGTTGATAAAGATTGTCATTTGAGTTGTTTGTTGTTGAAACAAAAACCTTCTATCATATCAAAATGCAATATTTGGGACACTTTTCTCTCAAGATTTGTGAACAGAATATGTCCACGAAGGTTTTAAATTTGAAACAGTGTAAATTTCGACAGTAGGGGAGAGTGGTATATTCTGGGACAACCGAGGGGACAACTTTTTATTTTTTTATTATCACTGAAATGTCCTATGTGCAAAAACTAATAATTTTTTTGTAGGTAGATATTTGTATTCTTCAAGTACCTCTTGTAGATGGTATTTATTGGTCTTAAATGATTTTAGTTAGGAAGAAAAAAATTAGTCCCACTATGTAACACATGTCCCAGTATATACCACTCGTATGGTATGTAGTGGGAGATCTCTAAAAAGTAACAAACACAACTACAATATTTATTCCAAAATCAGAAATATAAAATAAAAATTAAAAATCAACAGTATGTAAAATAAAAAATACGGTATAAAATATTACATAGTTAACTATTGCAGATTAAAATTTCCAAAATTTAAAGCCAATTTAAGCTGACTAAATGATCTCTGTGTTTTTACCGTCACAGCTACCTCAGGTAGTTTGCATATTATGTTGTTTTCTTCCACATTGTCTTCATTGTCGGAAGGAAACTGTGAAATTAGATGTTTCATCGATTATCTGTTCTTCTATGTTGCTCTTATTAGACGATTCTTTCACAACAATTCGTTTTTCAACAGTTTCTGCTCTCTGTTTCTTAGCTTATATCTTTTCAATTATCTTTATTGTTCCGCCGTTCTTCCATGTTTGGACCAAGCTAGTTAGTCGAGTATGTTAGGTACGCTGGGTAGTATTTGGGAGATCGGGTTCAAACCCCGGGGCCGACTGGTCTGCCATGAGTTTTTTTCAGAGGTTTCGTCATGGTAATGTAAGTCACTGTTTGCAAACTTACAAGGCGAATGCTGGGCCAGTATTAATCCTCGTAACCCTACCCACACTTCCTATGTTCCATAAATATCCTGTCTCACCTATCCTTAATGCACTTGTACATACAAGTGTATCCTCTGATCTGGCTGAAGGGGTTAATCCCAAACTCAAGCTGCCCGCCTCCCTGACACATACTTCAGGGAGGAATGAAACACGTGTGTTTCCCTTTTCCATGTTTGGAATTTCTGTTGAAATAGATTCCTTAATTCATAGAAGCCTGCAGCAGCCCTAACTGTCTTTTCGCCCGCTTTTACTGCCATTTCCGTATTTTTGCATAATTTTATAAAAAAATGAAAAACTAACTTTTCACAGGTTGAAATAAAAATCTATTGAGTAAACGCGTTTCGTCATAACATTGAATTCATGTCGTACTAAATTATGGTACTACAAAAAAATATCTTTATACTTACGAAAAAGGGGTTCCTAGAGAAACTAAATAACAATAAGCAATTGCTTCAGAGTTATTATTGGTAGGTACATTGAACATATTAAGGAGAGAAGAAGGGTTTACTTCAATCTGGTCGTTAACTAGGTTTCCGGAATTTTTATATTTATTGATGTACTTATAGTACTGTGATATTCTATATTTGTTGCAATAGTTTCATGAAAATTTTACTCATATCCATTTTATCTTATGTTTCCTTTTCAATTTTGGTATCTGTAGTGGTTCATCTCTATAATTTGAAAAATAACCTGTGGTATATAGTGGGTTAGTCCCACTAATCCCAATATGCACCATGTCAACTAGTCCCACTAACACTAGCACTTGGTTAACAATTTTTGATGTAAAAAAAACAGCTAGTCCCAATAAAGACATATTTTAACCCAATCGAAATCAAACTTTTAGACTCAACAAACTGTTGTTCAAACGGTAGTACTGATATAAAAATGTAGTACAAGCTGCATATGGTTGATCTATTGTTTCAAAAGTGGCTGTTTGGACCTTTCTCCTTATATAGACTATGTCCCACTATATATCACTCTCCCCTATTAGATTATTTCATTAAAAATAGTGACTATTAAATGAATTCTTGAAGCAGAAATGAGTGGTTTTAACAATTTTCTTTGAATCCTTTATATTCAAATTATTTCACATGAAGCTTTCAGATGTTCGAGTTGGTAAGTCTATTATTATTACTATCTATTATATAAACTTCGCGTGATATGTATGATATATCCATAAATTCAACATAATTTCTGAAAAGTAATACATATTAATAATGAATTAAATTGAAGAATACGAATATGATAGAATAAGTACGACGATTTGACGTTTCAAAGGATGACATTTGTTGAAGAGAAGGTATGTGATTTTCGAATACAGAGACGAATCTCTGAAAATTCACTTTGCTGAGATGATTTGAAGATGATTAATATATTGGTAGGTATAACTTGGGGTATAGTATAATCGAGAGTATAATAGTTTATTATGAAACGATCTTGCAACAAATTTTCAAAAAATTCATGGTGAATAAATATTGAATAAGTTTAGACCGAGGTTATGATTATAGAAAATCCTTTCCAAGGCAGTAAGTTGTGAGGTTAGTTTCTAACTCCGTAGAATCAGTTTTTTTTCGTACACAGAAAAATAATCTGTATGATTTTGTTAAAATTATTGAGCATAACACACATATATCTAGTTGAATGCAAGTGAGTGCATTTTTTTTCTAATTCATATATCAATATTTGCATATTTGGCAAGTATCGTGTACGTAATGGAAAAATTTTATGAATGTTTTTTTACAGAAAATGAATATTTGAATATTTCAAAATGTTCAGTGAGCTGTTCCATATTTTCTAAATGGACTCTCGTTGGAGCTATATACATCAATAAATAAATTCTGTTATTGGTAACAAAAATAACAGCTAATTTTTATCGGGTGGCATAAATTTTTCAATATTGTTGGAATATGTTCTAAAACATATGAATTTATTTGCATATGCCAGCTTTATTAATTTTCTGGTCCTTTTTCCTACGTACCTACACGTTTTGAACAAAAATATTTCATTACCCAAGTAGCAATTTATCGTTGCCGCGGCGTGTTTAAAACAGTTGCGCAACCAAACATGAGTTGTGTTACCGACCTTATCACAACATTATCACAACTCTGTTTTGCACCAATTTGGTCAATCATTTTTGGGGTTTTAAAACGTTCCTGTTTTAACTGTAAGTAGCAGTTTGCCGTTTTCTGAACGTTGCTAAATTTACTTTAAATCGACCACACCTGCGCCCTCTCGCGCCACAGTTCACTTTTCATGGTGTTGGAAAATAGTAAATTTTTTAACCAAATAATTACTTATTGTCGAAATGAACACTTAGAGAAAACTTTCTAACAACTACTACTGCATGTTAATATTATTATTATGTTTCATTCTTACGCTCAAGACACCCAATATTTATATTGCCGAAAAATAACGATTTCCAAACGAAAATCAGCAACGCATTTCATTTTACTGTCAAATATACCATTGTTTCATGCCAAAAAACACGCGCGCCTTCAATCCGTTGCGTATTTCTCAATAAATAAAAATAAATAACAAGAAAAAAATAATTTAGGGAAACAATAACAAAAGTTGACATTAATTCGAACGTGACTTAAACAGGATATATATGAATTGTTGCTGTAAAACTGAAATGAGGCTTTATAATCCTTTGTTCATGTTTGTTTACGTTCCAAAGTTTAATGGCCAACCATTTTTCCAAAGAGCGTAGGGGTATAATAGGCGTCAACAGGACTCTGGTTATCAATTAACTAAAAAATATACTAACTTCAACGTTAGTTTACCAGAAAACTTACTTTATACCTGAAGCTCGACTGGAGTTGCTTATCCGACCAAAAACTGAACGCTGTTCAACTAACGATCCGACCTCGTTCCACATTTTGCAACGCGTGTCTCCGTCACAGAATACTTTAACCAGATGTTCTGTGTTTCCGTGTTAATCAGCAGCTTTCAGTTTTCAGTAGTCACTTGCCATTAGTAATTTCATAATTCTAACATTTTTTTTTCAATTACGTCGACAAGACAAATATTTTCAAAATTATGGCTAACCATTTCAAAGTTGTGTACATAAAAAGTACTCAAGAGGTAGAACCGATGGGAAGAAAATGGAATTGTGTACTGGCCCCCTACAAAAGGGCAAGTCCGGCAACAGCAATCCAACGCTGGTAGTATACCAGATAAAAATAAATGGAAAAAGTACGAATGTTTGGTAAAAGCCAGCAATATACTTCTTTATATGCACGCTTCTGCCCAGGCAGACCAAATATGTGCAGTTGAAGACAGTTCATCAGACTACAGCACCACAGATGACGAAAAAGGAAAAATAGTTCCCGCGAAATATCTGTCTACTTTTAATAAAAGAGCAAGTGCCCTCAAAAAGAGTATATCCAGTTTGCCTGCTTACGATTTCAGCTTGAATAAGCATAATTTTTTTTGCCTGTAATAGGAGGCAGTGTATTTAAAGGCTCGTTTCATCTTATTTTTTTAATAAATCGTTTTCAAATTTTGGATTGATTGGGCCGATACTTGGTGTAAATTAATAAACATATTAAAACAATGGTTAAAACTAACAATTTACACATTTATTATAAGAAATAACGCATGACGCACGTTTCGGTGGAACTTCACCTTCTTCAGATGCTAATGGCAAACTTTTTTTTTTATGCCATTAGCATCTGAAGAAGGTGAAGTTCCACCGAAACGTGCGTCATGCGTTATTTCTTATAATAAATGTGTAAATTGTTAGTTTTAACCATTGTTTTAATAAATCGTTTTCAAATGACTTTTTCGAAAGAAAATAAAATGCATTTGCAATTTTTGTTATTGTAAATAGTAAATACAATTATGAGGTTAGTTCGGGATCATTCACGTTCTTCTTCTTTTACTAGATATTATAGCCAACAGTATGTATGTCTTTGTTGTCACAGTCACAAAAATAAAAAAGCAAAAAGATAGGTATAAAATTAATATCAAAATTTTGCGTCATGTCCTCTATAGAAAATAACGTAAAAAAAGGTTAGTTGCAAAGTACACTGCGCAAACGTTTTCAATTCAACTGACAAATTGCCCACTGGTTAGTTAAATTCTTCAAGGTCGGCTCTCCTTCAGGAAAACGTTCAACATAACTAAAGTAGCCACTTAAACGTGTTCAGAACGTTATTACCATTCCCAAAATATTTACTACTTGTAGTCAGTTGGTTGAACATTGTAACAACTTTGAAGTTCAACCAAAGTAATGCTCAATATTAGGACGACGTTGTCCGGTGGTTTAGAGAGCGTCGTTCTATAAATGACTAATCTCTGCACCAAGTACAACGTTAATTCTGGTGTATTATGTGGTTATCGTCGCCAAAATGCTACTTGGGTAGGCTCTTTTATTCATTTTTAGTTATGAACATTTATGTGCGTATTTGCAACCTATGTATGAGCAATAATATCAATAACATGTTTGGTTATCGTTCATATTTCAATTCGTGAGGCATATCTTAAGTTACATCAAAATACAATTCATTGAAGGCGAATCAGCTTAAAAAACGATTTTCTATGCATATGAGAATATAATTAAATGTTAAGCTATGGTTCCACCACATCACTAAAGTTTAAACTAAAAAAAAAACCTACTTGGCTTATGTTTTACTAAGTATATAAAAATATTTAGATACTGTATTCAGCAGTAAAGAATAGTCGACATGTTTCGAGTTATGAACTCATTATCAAGTCTTGATGTAAATATGCCTGTGTATCCTAGCTGGAAATTCTTGAAGAGAAGAAGGTATTTCTCATATCTGTATCTTCATTTCGGAGTCAACAAAAATTCTAACGCTATTCAAACTCAGATCTGGTATTGCTTCCGTCGGTAAACAAGGGACTCTGGGAATCTATTTCAATCCCTATTTGTGCTAAGACTTCCTAAAGAACAAAAGATGTCAATAATTTTTTTTTATTTCAAAACCCTAAATGGTTTTGTTTTATGCGTTTCTCAGTAAAGTTTTAATTTTTACAGTTAGGAATAAATAACGTAATCTTCTTTTCCACCATAGAATTTGCTGGGTTAACTTTTATGTGAAATTATTATTTGTTGACTTTTTCTAATTGACTACTTAGTAAGTATTTAATAATATGCTTTTATTTTAATGGTATTTTATCAATGTTTCGTATATTGGATATTAGGAAGTGTTGACATTATGAGTGATTTTATGATATGAATTTTGTTTGCATTTTGTTTCTTCGATGAATTTGTTTTTTTGCGTTCTAAACTGAATTTGTTTGCATGTAAGTAATTGAATAAATAAATGAGTATTTGTCATTAAATTGTTTAATTCACTATCCCTGATTTCAAATTTTGTTCTCATTAATCATGAGGCAATAATTTCTATAAAAAATTTAAAATCTAAGAGAATTTTGATTTCAAGCTTAGGTAGGCAGATTTGAGTTCCTAGGATGTATATATATATATATATATATATTTTATATATATTTTTATATTTATATATATATATTATTTATATATATATATATATATATATATATATATATATATATATATATATATATATATATATATATATATATATATATATATATATATAGGGATTATATATTCAGCGTAGTATAAATTTAATTAGAGAATTATCAACCGTCTGTGGTCCAGATGGTTGGGAAATTGTCTAGGGCACAGACGGTACTGGGTTCGAATCCCGGATAAGATATGAGTGTTATAATTGTCCAATAATTGCAATTTAAAATTATAAATTCTGCTGGGTAATGTAATAGATTACAATTCCATGAGGGTAGACGATGGAACACAGGCGACTACTCGCCTGTGTCCCATCATCCCGTTTTTCAAGAAAAAATTGAGAATTGTGATTACCTAAAAGTGGTTCGGCTGATTTTCTTGTATACCTACATATTGAAGAACAATTAATTTTTGTATAGATATACAAATTCTTCAACAAGTAACGTGCTGTTTGCATATATGCTTCAGGCTTATTCGACCCACACTTTATGTTAATAGTAAAATATTGTACTATGCTGAGATAATCTAAACGATATTCGATAAAGGCGCACGTGAGGTATTTAAGATGGTGAGTTGTCACGACTTCGTTCCAACGGAACCCACAGGAATTCAAATATTCTCATATGGTATTTGGATTGTAGTCACTCGATGATAATTCTCTTACCTATTATTAAAAAACTTCTTACAAATTTACCACCGTAGTGACAAATTATATGAACCTGATTGATATTCAATTTGCTGTTCTCATTTCTTCTAAAATATTTCGAATGAAATAGATTTTATATGAAATAAAATAAGGCTGCTTATATTTATATATATATATATATATATATATACATATATATATATATATATATATATATATATATATATATATATATATATATATATATATATATATATATTATATATATATATATATATATATATATATATATATATATATATATATATATATATATATATATATATATATATATATATACATATATATATATATATATATATATATAATTATTATGCTCTTTCGAAAGCGGTATAACATTTGTGGTTTTTTTCTTTCAAAAGTCTTAATATTCCAATGTTTGTCATTGAAGTCGTGCTACTTACGAAATACACTGCGCCGCAAATTTAACGCATAGCTTAAATATTTTTATATATTTTATAAGTTTTGACTGAATATTTTCTCAGGCGGTGATCTGATATGAATAAGTTTTTCACCAAATTGTAGCTCCGTTCTTTGAGAAAAAGTAATAGTTATAATATGATCAAAAAAAATGAATAAACTTATTGTACAGGGTGTTTGAATAGCGATCTGTTTTCTTCGTCCAAGTTTACATCCTTCTGCGGGCAATATCGGGTAGCTCAGGCAGAAAAAAAATAGACGGTATTATAATCGCATGACTTCTGAGTAATTTGTTTTTTCAATCGTCTGTTTATCTTGAGCAACTCGAAAGATATTCATGTTTTTATAATTCTCCCACTTTTCAAACGAAATTTTCTAAAACTTTTTTGTTAATTTGCGAAGAAGGCTGTGTATTCAAAATTTCTTTACAAGTAGAAACTGTGTTTATTTGGTTTTGTATATCTCTCCATACTACAAGTCTGAGCTACCCGATATTGCCCGCAGAAGGATGTAAACTTGGACGAAGAAAACATGTCGCTATTCAAACACCCTGTACAATAAGTTTATTAATTTTTTTTGATCATCTTATAACTATTACATTTTCTGAAAGAACGGAGCTACTATTTGGTGAAAAATTCATTCAAATCGGATCACCGCCTGAGAAAATATTCAGTCAAAACTTAGGAAATATATAAGCTATACGTTAAATTTGCGGCGCAGTGTATTTCGCAAGTAGCACGACTTCAATGACAAATATTGGAATTTTCAGACTTTTGAAAAAAAAAAAACCGCAAATGTTATACCGCTTTCGAAAGAGCATTAAATAGGCTAGTTTTTAAGATCATTTGCTGATTCTGTCAGGTACAATATTTTTTCACAGTAAATAGTCAAACTTTACTTAAGTTTTTCGGATTAATATTAAATTGAAACAATTCAATTTTTTTTTTGAGGTTAGCGAGCTAGTTTTTGATGAAATGATAGGTCGATTGTCTCAACCATATATTGATGATAGCACAAGAAAAAAAAACCATGAGTTAGAACTTATTTATATTCAAAACAGGCGAGAAAATGACCAAAAAGTATAGATTTTTGAAAAAAACATAAGAGTGGCAATATCTCGAAAACCAGAAAACTTTTACTAAGGTCATGTTGATGTTATCTGATTGACCTGAAGCCAATCTACCTCCAGTGTCACTCTGGCGCGTTATTTACGGGACACCCTGTATATATATGTATATATATATATATATATATATATATATATATATATATATATATATATATATATATATATATATATATATATATATATACATTACAAAAGCAAAGCAAAAGTTTTTTGGTCAGAAAATTAAGGCCTCAAAGGATAAATCTAAGGCAGTTTGGAATGTTATCAAAAACATATCTGGTAAAGAGAAAAGAAAATCTACTTTCAACGCCTCAGAGGATTCTCCAAGGTTGGCTGGAGAATTTAATAAATTATTTTGTGAATATTGCACCCAACTTATCTCGAGAATTCCATAAGAAAAAAATAATAGAAACTCAAAAGACTAGAGAAATCATTTTTCATGTTTGAAGTGAATGAATCTGAAGTTTTCAAGTCAACTGTTAAGACAACTAAAAAATAAAAAATCATGTGGTCATGACATGATTCCTATCAATGTTATAAAAGATAGTATTGTACACATCGTATCGGCCTCTCTGGTCATGTTATTAATCAGTCTTTCAAATATGGGATATTTCCCGATGAACTGAAAATTGCCATTGTCAAACCATTATTTAAGCAAGGTTCTGAAAACGATATTGAGTGGATATAGGCCTATAAGTCTTTTATCTTCTTTTTCGAAAGTTTTGAAAAAGGGATACTGGTAACAGGTTCAAGAAGTTTTTCTCTAAAATTTAAAGTATTCACTAAAAATCAGCAACGGTTTCATGAAGGATAAAAGTACTGAGTCGCAATTTTTGAGCTTGTTAGCGATATACTAAAAACTCTTGATAAAAGGCGAAATTCCATTAACTGTACTGTTAGACCTCTCTAAAGCTTTTGATTGTGTCGATCATAAGCTTTTACTTAATAAATAGACATATATGTATCAGAGATAATCAGCTCAACTTATTGAAAGCTATTTAACTAATAGAAAAAAAAAAGTTCTTATCAATACCCAAAATGGTGATTTCTTATCTCCTGAAAGGGACCTTACAGCTAGGAGTTCCTCAACGGTAGCATTCTTGGACTTTTCTATTTGTTGTATTTTGATAAATGATCTACGGCAATTTTTACTGATTCTTACAACCGAGCACCATTTGATGTATGCGGGATGACTTGAAAACATATAATATCTGCTAAAGACTTAAACTCTTCTGAGGAAATCTTGCAAGTCTATGGATGATATGAATGAATGGTGTGACCAAAATGGTTTGATTCTCAATAAGGATAAAACTGAATGTATTTTTTTTGTAACCGATAGAAATAATAGGTGTATCCTAAAGAACTATTGTACAATAATGTTAAGATTCAATGTTAGTCAGTCTGTTGAATTTCTTGGTATACTATTGATAGTAGTTTTTGAGTTTTATGCGCATACTGTGATTTTTTGAAGGAAGACTAAAATTCGCGTATATACTCCATGAATATGTTGAAAAAAAAAATAGATACAGAAACATTAAAGCATTGTATATTTTGCTAACTTCCACTCGCTTCTTAGTTATGCATCATTTTCGGGGGGCGAGTCCGATGCTTCGTCAGGTTTTTGTTTCCCAGAAGCGTGCAGTGAGGGTTATGTTGGGCATGGGTTTACATAGATTCTTGCCGGGGTGTTTTAGGAAGAATGGGTTGTTGACGGTCGGTGGTATTTATATTTTCAAATCATTCGCTTTTCATGTATAGGAATATGCATTATTTTGAAGATACCTGAATAAAAAATAGAACACACGAAACTTGAACCCTTTCTGTATCCTGTGCATACCCTTTCCCTCACTGAAAACTGGAGCACTTTATAATTGTGTATGAGACTATTCAACTTGTGTCCTAGGAGATTTAAGACTTTTGATCTAAAGTATAACAAATTTAGACAGAATATTTATGAATTTTATTTTGGATATAGAGCCGTATGATGTTGGCGATATTCAGCTTTGTAAACAAATTTAATTATTGATTTTGACTTGTTTTCTTTATTGTATTGTTGCTATCTAATGTAATGAAACAATTTCGGAAAATAAAGATATATATTAATTATTATTATTATTATTATTATATATATAGTATATATATATATATATATATATATCTATATACTAATATATATAATATATATATATACCTATATTCAAGTCAGAATTTAGTGCAGTGTGCAGGCAAACACCCAAAAATGATCCTACTTTATAGGTAGTTAAATAAATAAGGTAAATTTTACTATGCATGCATTTTTATTTTATTTAAATATCGCTTCTACTTTAGATGGATTTTCGAGAATCTTTTGCAAAAGGTTTACAACGTCTTTCCGTTAAAGAATCGCCCATACTGCTTACAAGTTTTTTATATGCACTGAGCAAACAAAGTCCATTTAACCTGTCTTCAGTCATTGTTGATCTCAGCCACGTTTTCACGCGTCTGCGTGTAATGAATGATCTTTTAATTGTAGCTGTGGAATGAGGCATTGCCAGTAAAATTTCTAGGGCTGTTTTCACTTTCGGATAAAAACATTCTGCTTGTTAGATTAATTCTGTTATCTCCAAATCTTCATAGTCCTCCTGCTTGTTAACCCAAAAAGTGCGCATATTAGTTCAGCTTCAGATGTGATCCCTTCTAATTCATAAAATTTGGATACTTTGTCCATACATTTTCTTAATTTTGGAAGTGTAAATTTTCATTATTTGAAGGCGAGTGTACAATGAAAGAGCAAACGCTTTTT
>JARQZK010001855.1:10000-15000 GCA_030704885.1 Cynegetis impunctata | reverse complement strand
GTTCTAGAATGATAGGGAAAGGCGCAACAGGCAACGGATATATAAAAACGGAGGGTCAAGCGGAGTTAGTTGAAATCTGATTCTCTCGAAGAAATAAGTATTTGGGAAATAAATCTACTTTTGAGCATAAATAATTAGTGGTTGTGGTAATAGTTAGTGTAAGTGGATTCCAATAGTCGTGTTCATAGATTAATTTCAAAGAAATAAATTTTTTAGTTCGTTAATAGATAATTGCGTGTTTTTATTTACACATTCGAACTCAAAATAGAAAAACCTAACAATATACATGGTCTTTTCTCTAATAGGACAATTAGCCTTTTATGGAAAAGTACATATGACATGCTTATAAAAATTTACACACGATGGTTCTCAATCATGAGCTACTTTTGTAAAATCTCTAAAAGAAAGACCCAGTATATATATATATATATATATATATATATATATATATATATATATATATATATATATATATATATATATTCGAGTTGTTTGTTGCCTGTGAACTAATTTCTAATCTTTTGATAAATTATTCGCAATAACAGGCTTGTTGAATCTTAAAAAACTCGATTTTAATTATTTATAAAATCGAGTTTTTTTTTAAGATTCAACAAGCCTGTTATTGCTAAATAATTATCAAAAAGATTATATATATATATATATATATATATAATATTATATATATAATATTATATATATATATATATATATATATATATACCTATTTAGAAGGAATACCTCTTTTACTATTTTACTAGAAGACGTGTTCCATTGTAGACATTTCGTGAGGAAAATCAAAAACTCATGACCTTTTATAGGATACGCTTGGTTCAAAACGGAAGAAAATCAATCTTAAGAAACCAATTGCGTGTCACGCTCAACTTCTGCCGATCAACAAAACATTCATAAAGGTGGATGGAGTAATCCATGCCACTAACCTCCTCGTGCAAACTTAATATCTTCGAAAATCCTTACGAAGTGCGGTTCAATTTGAATATTTTCTGAACCGTGATGAATACTTTCTAGTCGTTTTTTCTATTGCAGCGCATCGAAAGTCAGGTGCGGCTGTTGTTCCATCTGTTTCAGAGCTGCTGGAGTAGTATGTATATATATATATATACAGTGCTTTCATGATGAAAGGAACAAATTCATTAAAAAATTAGGTTTCTATTTCATGTTAAAATCCTCGGACAGGTCGATTAGTATTTTTATTTGGGCATTTTTCGCAATAAAAATTTTGTATACAGGGTGTCTCATTCAAGAGCTATGGCTTTGTCATTAGTTTTTTTAAAGGTAATACCTGTATATTATTTCACTTTACAATTCTACGATAAATTCTTATCACTTTTTGTGAACATACCATATGCCTCAACTCGATGGATTGCCAGAAACGGAGATAGTGGGTAATGAGAGGTACGATATGAAAACACACAAATGTAATTACTAATTTAATTTTTACATATGTTCAATCTGTTGTCCGTTTACTTCGAGACATTTTTGAAGTCGATTCAATGTTTCCCGTTGCACATTTTCAATTACTTCTGGACTGATAAGTCTTATTTCCTGCCTGATTCTCTCTTTTAGATCATCAATATTATTTGGTCTATTCAAATAAACTTTAGACTTCAAATAACCCCATAAGAAAAAATCCAATGGGGTTATGTCCGGTGATCTTGGCGGCCACTCAATCGGACCTCTCCGTCCTATCCATCTGTTGGGAAAAGTTGCATCAAGAAATTGTCGAACAGCGATTGAATAGTGAGGAGGTGCTTGTTGAAACTACAGTGACTCTATACAAGACAGTGGCGACAATAGGGTAACCCGTTTTTGATTGGCTGGCAGTTTGGCGGCCATATTGAGGCTAAAATCTCTTTGTTTACGTTTGGTGTATACGAAGTTTCTTATAGTGCTCGTTATATTTGTGATTATAATTATTGGTTTTGTGCTTTTTTGGTGAATATTCAGTGAAAAAGAGGTGTTAAAGACTATACAATTGAAAGACTTGTATTTGGACCTATAAATAATATTATTTCGAATTGGAAAACACGTGAAATTTGGTAAGCTAGTTTTGCTTCACCCTAAACATTGTATACTATTCATCAAGTTTTGATTTTTTTTCTAGAAATGCCGGGCTGTGCTGCAATAGGTTGTACTAATTCTGCTAAAAAAGGATTTCTCATGAAACGTTTTCCTAGAGACCCATCTAGAAGAAAAGAATGGCTTATTAAAATTAGAAGAGATAAGTGGACTCCAACAGACTATTCGTGTTTATGTGACGTAGGTAGAAGCTTTTGTTTTTAGACTTCTAATTGTTATATCTGATTTATAATTATTGTTATTCACTATTGATATAAAATTTAATGTAAGATTTTGTTTAAGATTCATTTTGCTCCTGAAATGTGGGAGAAACCTCGTGTAGATGGCAAGAAAATTTTAAAGTCAAATGCTGTTCCTACAATATTTTCCTTTGTGAAACCAAAACCTAAAAGGAAATCCCCAGTATCCAGGAAATTAGACTCTCCGAAAAGACCTAAACATTTGTCAGGTAAGCAGATATCAGATATCTGTTGGTAATTACAACAGATCAACACATAATAATGAAAAAACTTAGTTTTTTCCCTTTGTTTCAATTATAGAATGATTATAGTTTACTAATTTGTTCTAGGTGAAAATGTAGCTCTAGATGAAACTGTGCCGGAGGAATTACCAGAACCATCTACTTCAAATTTCGCTTTGGATGTAGAATCTGGTCAACAATTATCGATATCTAAAAGCAGTTCGAGTGAAGATAGTTTATGTACAGGTCCCTCACCGTTAATATCAGAAATTGATCCAATGAGTGAAATAGCTCAGTTACAGCTTGAATTGAATAAGTACAAAAAGTTGTATGGAAGAGAAAAACGTAGAGCTCATCGATACAAAAAAACTGTAAGAGCCACCCAAAAGAAGCTAATAAAAAAAACTCCCAATTCCTCGGACTGTGAACTACTAAAGCAAATATTCAACGAAGATCAAATAGAAGCTTTAAAAAAGAAAAAAAATGGAAAAACAACTAAACTAATGAGGTGGACCAACACCACTGTTACAAATTCTTTAAAATTAAAATTTAGTTGTGGTAGTAGTGGATATACTGAACTAATAAAACAAGGATACCCTCTCCCATCAACTAGAACTTTACAGAGAAGACTCCAGAACTTGAAGTTTGATTCGGGTATTCTAAATGAGGTGTTTTCATTTTTAGAATTGAAAGTGGAGCAGTTTTCAACTCATGAAAAGGATTGTGTCTTGGTTTTGGATGAAATGGCTATCACTCCAGGAAAAACATATGATACCTCCTTGAATAAATATTTTGGTGATGTTACACTCCCTGAACATTCAGGTTTGGCAACACACATCTTAGTGTTTATGCTGGGAGGTATTACAGGATGCTGGAAATAGGTTGTGGCCTATTACTTCACCAGTGACTCTGTCAATGGAGCTGTCATGAAGAATATTATAATAAATATATTTAAAAAAGCTGAACAGCTTAATTTAAATATTCTTAGTATTACGTCAGACATGGGTCCTTGTAATCAGGCTTTGTGGAAAGCTTGGGATATTAAAGCTGGAAAGTACAGTCCTATAAAATGCAAGATTCTGCACCCATTAAACAGTGATAAAAATGTATATGTCTTTGCAATGTTCCTCATCTATTCAAAAATATTAAATCTATGCTAGTGTCAAATAAAATCATCCAGCTACCAAGTAATATTGTCCTAAAGTATGGACTACCCTCTGACATGGTAATGTCCAGTCATATCTCAGACATATTAAGTCACCAGAAAGATAATTTTTTCAAACTTGCTCCAAAACTCTCGGAAGAAGATCTCCTTCCGACACATTTCTCTCAAATGAAAGTGTCAACTTCAACAAATGTTGTTAGTCACTCAGTTAGTAGCACTCTCAAATTTTTAGCTGAACAACTCAATAAACCAGAATATTTAACAACTGCATGGTTTATTGACCAAGTAGAAAAATGGTTTTACTTAATGACTTCGAGACATCCTTCTTGTGCTCTAAGCAAATTTAATATTGACATTTATAAAGAAACAATAACATTTTTGGAAGGATTTATAAGTTTATTTTCAGGTATATTAGTTGGCTATAAAAAAATTTGGAAACCTTCACAAACGGGTGTTCTAATCTCAACACAATCAATGTTAGAACTACAGTCAGAATTATTGGAGCAAAAAAATTATCAGTTCATTCTAACTAGTCGATTTTCTCAAGACTGCCTTGAAAATTTATTTAGCGTGTTGCGAAGCAAACAAATAGTACCGAATGCGGTGCAAGTTAAAAATAATTTGAAGTTGATATCTGTATCACAGTATTTAAAAAGCGGAAGTACCAGCAGTTACGACGAAGATGAACGGGAGTTTCTTGGTGGATTTTTGGATTCTCTTAAGGCGTTAAACACTGTGTATGATGAAGTAAAGCTTCCAAGTGAATTAAAGACTCCTTCGTATAATTTGAATTACAGCGAATTAAATTCGTTATATAATATTTCGGGATATATTTTAAGGAGTATTGTGAAAACTTCAAAAACCTGTGTTGCCTGTGTAGGTGCAGCAGGTTCAAAAAAACCAATTTACAAGAAGTTTTCAAAACTCTCCTTAATCAAAAGATTTAAAGAACAATCTCTCTTTTTTGTCACTGAAGAGGTTTTTTATTCTTTTTTAGAAATGGAATGTGTTTTCTTGAAATATTTAGATATTGTTTCACCCCAGAATATAGATTTAAAAGAATTTTTTATAAAGGAAATGTCGAAAATACATTTCAATTTACCAAATTGTCACCAACTTAAGACCAAAATAATTAAAAGATTCACTGTTTTCAGGTTGAAAATTAGTTATAAAAAATTTAAATCTGCTTCAAAAAAATACAGTAGTAAGTCATTAGCAGGTAACTTGTTATGAAAAAAAGCCTTCCATAATTATCAAATATTATCAGTAAAAAACAAA
>JARQZK010001855.1:0-5000 GCA_030704885.1 Cynegetis impunctata | reverse complement strand
ATGGGAAATGTTATGAAGCTGTTATGGGTATCCATAAAATTGGTAGTGTAGCAAAAGACGTGGCATTGTATCTGAAAATTCCAAATTGGAAAGAATATACAGGGCATTGCTTAAGAAGAACTTCCGCAACAATGCTTGTTGATAGTGGGGTGGATATCACTACGGTGAAAAGGCATGGGGGTTGGAAATATGATGCAGTTGCCGAAGGGTACATCGAAGAATCTGTGCAAAGTATAACCAAAATTGCTAAGAGAATTCTTCAACCTAGCTCCGCGGAAAATCTCGAACAATCTTCATTTAATGAACACAATAACGATACAAGTAATGGATTTGTAAATGCCGTTCACTCTGGAAAAGTTGTTATGAATAGTACTGATATTGCAAGAAGTGGAGGATTCTTAAATGATGCAAATCTTCATAATTGTACTTTTACTATAAATATTACGAATAAATAATAAATACCATTGTGAATAAATTCATAGTACTATAATGTGTTTATACGCTTAGGAGTATAAGTACTTATACTCCTAGTTATATAAATCACACTTAATGTCATTGAGGAACGTCACAAAAGTTATCACTTATATGACGTTTGAAGAAAATAGTATATTATATTATAAGGATTAAAAGTGCATATTTTTTTTAAGAGCAATATTTGCAGTTGCGAGGCGGAGCGCTGCGCAGCCAAGCGAATGCAAAATTGCGAGTAAAAATAGGCACTTTTAGTCCGTATGATATATAATATTTTTTCTCCAACCAAGTCAAAATTAAAATAAATTTAGTTTTATTCAAAAATCGTTAGTAATTTGGTAATAAATTTGAACACCTATTGATTATAACAGCGATAGCAAGTCGATAGTCATGGATATCTGGTATTGTTGGTAAATATTGATAGTCAAGTAGACGTCAGTAGACGTACTAATCATATAATTTTTGTAGTAGTTTTTACGCTGCTTTCAAAATGAATCCCGAACACAATGAAAATATACCTGCGGATATATTGGAAAGTGCCGAAGCAGTATATCTAAATCTTTTGCCACCCAAATCTCGCCAAGTTTATGAACTTGCATATCAGCGATTCATGGATTGGTGTAAAGAAAAAAATATGCAAAACTATGCGGAGAGTGTTCTTATGGTGTATTTCTCAAATTTAACGAAGACCGTCAAGCCATCCACTCTTTGGTCACAGTATTCAATGTTGCGATCCACACTGGATATCACAAATGGTGTGGATATTAGTAAATATTCAAAATTACGAGCATTGTTAAAAAGGCAAAGTGATGGATATATACCTGAAAAGTCTAGGGTTTTTACAAAGGAGGAAGTGGATCGGTTCCTGGATATGGCATCTGATAATGTATATTTGATGATAAAGGTTGTTCTAGTATTAGGAATTGGAGATGCTATGCGTTGTGACGAACTAGTTCATTTGAAAATTGATGACATTGAAGATATGGACTCGGTCCTGGTCGTAAAAATTTTGCAGACAAAAAACAAGAAACCTCGTTTGTTTGCCATTATAGGTGATAATTATTTGCGTTTATTTCGAAAATATGTTGCACTACGGCCATCAAATATACAGGAACGTCGTTTATTTTTGAAGTATGTTAATGGGAAGTGTCAAAGAATGGTTGGTATTCACAAAATTAGTGCCGTGCCGCAAGAAATTGTAAAATTTTTGAAGTTAGAAAATTTGGAAGGAGTATACTGGACATTCGCTAAGAAGAACATCTGCCACGCTTCTTATTGATGGTGGCGGTGACCTCACTTGTCTTAAAAGACATGGAGGTTGGAAATCGAGTACGGTAGCAGAAGGATATATTGAAGAATCACCTATCAACAAAGAGAATACTGCCCGAAAAATATTGCAACCTGACAAAGAAGGTACAAGTACCTACCTGTTCAGATATTTCCTCGAATGTTTCATCAACAGTTACGGAGAATATTTTGAGTTGGTCTAACATTTATGAAAATCTTTTGAATTGTTCGAAAATTGTTAGTGATAATTTCAGTGGTGCTTTGAATTTTGGCAATAATTGTTCCAATTGTACATTCAATATCAATATAAATATCAAATAAATACCTATATATAGTTGCCCAATTAGTTTGTTTTACTAAGTTTGTAAGAGACAATGTTTTTTTCTTCAAATTTCAATTAGAGAGCTCAAATGCAATTACTTTTAGTCCTAGGATTAAAAGTAGCGTTTTTAATCCTAGGATTAAAAATGTTGCTAAGCAACGAGCAAATTTTTGTACGGTAAGGGAATTGATAGCTTTTGCACCTGAAAATAGTACAAAAATGTCAACATTTTTTGATGGTTGGAGAAAAAGTATATTATTCATAAAATTCGTTTCAAATATTTTTCATATTGTACATCTTGAATATTAACTATTGTTTTTTGTGTTGTTTCAACCAAATATTTTAATCACTCCACTCCATACTATCCAAATCACGAAGACCGAACTTATAACTGCATCCGCTAATTCTGCAAATAGGGAGGACTGCGACTAAATTCCTGGTCAGTACGAAACTTTTAACGATCATTATAAGTTCTGGAAACAAGTATTTGTAATCATATGATGTAATGGGTGAGTTAAGCCGATGGAGATAATAGATTACAAGAAACGGAGTCTGGAGCTCATTATATGACACATAATTATATACCGTAAAATGAGGTTAAATTGATGGTTTTTTCAAGTTTTCTGATAATATAATTGAAGCTATAAAGATTTTCAGCAGAATAAAAATTCTACATGATTTGTATATTCATATAGAATAGAATCTCACGATCAATCAATCTTTTTTTGATATAATCAATCGAAAAAAAAATCATAAGCACATAATCAAACCAACACCTATATTGAGGTGACTTTGATAGGGCGAATTTTTTCGCGTCCTCTGTACAGGATTATCAAAATAAGTTATCAATTTCATACTTCACCATTTTGGTGCAGACGTTTTTTTTATCAAATCTGCACTGCATAGGGGTGAAACTTAATGAATAGTCCATATTACTTGAATGTCTTATCAAAGTCACCCTAATTATTTAGGTTGATACATTATACCTCACGTTGGTCGAATATACAGAATATATTCTTTGTTAAATAAAAAGCAATAATCAGAAATATTTATTCGAAGAACATAAATTCAACTTGACAAACTGTCTTAAAAAATTTGTAGAATAAACAAATAAAACAAATCGTGAACATAACTAATCAGGTAGATTGCCGTGCAAGTAACGTCAGTGAAATTTTGAGCTGATGTTCAACGCTCTAAAACATCAACTGGTTTTGTTAAAATATATCTTCTGAGACGAGTTCCAGGATGTTCTATTTTTGGTTCACTAAGTACAGCAATTATTTCAGTTAGAGCAATAGTGAACTTATCGCTCTCCACCTCTTTGAAAATTGATTTTTCTGGATCAGAGGACTTCAAACCCACAACATCGTATTCATCATATTCCAGTTTTTTCTCAACAATAGCTATGTACCGATAACATGTCGCATTTCTTTTTCCAGAGAGAACTCGTACAAGGAGAAACGTCCCTTCTTCAATATTATTTGGTTCAACAGAGATGTATTCAACCTCTTCATCATGTGCACTATTGACTGAAATTTCACCTGACGTATCCTCTCTATGATTCATCAAATCATCGTCATTTTCAGAATCCGGACAAGAAACGCTTCTTCCAGCAACGATATTCAATCTCTTCTTTTTTTTGCGATGGGCCACGGACAGGGGTGTTATTGTATCGTTTCTTCCTCAGAAATGCAACCAAATTATTTTCGTAATCGGCTGAAAATGGCTCATTTTCTTTATTTTCGTTTGGAATTTTATTCAATACCTTTTCTGGATTGCATGGATGCACACCAGTCGCTTCGAAGCCGCTTCTTAAATTGTGTCCTATTGCATCACGTGCATGGTTGCCCGATTCATTCATTTTAGCTAAAGTAGTTTTTAACAACATTGGAATCTCCTCTTCTTCAGGGAAGATAATTTTGGGTTTTCCATTTTCCATTTCAACAATACCGACCTCCATGCTGATTCTAATGGCCGAAAAAACGCAACATCTAGAGGTTGTGTCAAGTGCGTAGAATTAGGAGGTAGGCAAATAAATGCAATATTATTTGCTTGGCAAAGTTGTAACACTTCGTCTATGAAGTGTGATGAAAGGTTATCTCCAATGAGCACTTTTTTTCCTGGCAACCTTATAGCGTGAGGTAAGAAAGAGCTCTTGAACCAATCAGTGAAACAGCTTGCTTCTATCTATCCATTTTTTGTTCTATTGTATCTTGAGCCGGAACTGCAGCATCTTTCAGCACAACATGGAATACTTTTAGGGCCATTTTCTGTCCATCTATCCCACATGTGTTCTGATTTATATATATAATGTAAGGAGGTAATAATATCCCTGAAGCGGAGCCACAAAACATGACAGATACTGCTGATTTAGAATGATTCATGATGTTTTCTGGATACTTTTTTACCTCTCCGATACAATCAATGCTTTCTTCCAGGATCATCGGCCATGTTAGTTTCATCATAATTAAATATATTCGATTGTGGTACATCTTCGATGCTTAGATTCAGGTTCCTGAAATATTCATCGATAACTTCCTTCGATACCCCTGCACGTGAACGTTTGATGTTCGAAGCTAGACGCTGAGTCAGTATATTATTATGCCTTTTCAAAAGAGAGTAAACCCAATCTCGTCCTGGTGTATTGTTCTTGAATCTAGTTATTTGTCACCCTTGGCGATCTAAAAATGTTTTTGTCACCATCTGAACATATATGCTCAATGGAAATCCCCAGTCACTACACGTAACAACAGACTTGATGATAGCATATTCTTCTTCTTTAGTAAACACTGTTTGTCCACCATGTTTATTACCATGCAAACCTTTGTATTTATTATATAATGTTCCGAAAGAAAAACCAAATTCTTTTGATGACCTATTTAGAGACCATCCTTCATTAACCACTTTTTCTAAGGCTTCT
>JARQZK010001854.1:15000-17950 GCA_030704885.1 Cynegetis impunctata | reverse complement strand
ATATATATAATATATATATATACTATATATATATACTATATATATATATCTATATATAATATATATAAATATATATGATATATATATATAATAATTATTTGTTTGGAAGCAATACTTTGAATTTTAATACTATGTATTAAATTAAAATTTAATTGTACAAACAGGATTATAACATATTCATTTGTTCAATCGTCTAAAATTAGTTCAATTGATTAAAAACAGTCTAGAACAATGCATATTACCAATAATACCAAATAGCTATACATATATTCAAACCTATTTTTATATTTGTATGATTTCCCACCACTATTGTAATTCCAAATGCTTGAGTAGCATTTACTTTGACTGGTTATTCATTTTCTGAAAAAGCCAATCAATTTTTCAACTTTGTTTGAGGCAAATGAATATTTGTTGTTCCTTGCTTTATGTCAATATCGAGTGTCCAATACTCTTTATGACCTATATCTTCCAAGTACATAATGTGGTTTCTGATAGTATCATAATTAAGTACAGTTTAATCATTTTTTTAGGGTGATTAATTTCATTTTTTCACAATATTCATTCAAAAATTCATTAGGTTAAACACAACTTATTATGGTGATATAATATATACATTTTTTTATATGGTACTATATCTTATAGTGATGACCTATTAGATCCAATTAGGAAGCATTAGTAGTTCCTAATGGAATATTTAAACAAAAGAATTTTAGGATATCATATGATCTGTCAAATTGTACTGGAAAGTGACGACTTTTTAGTCATATAAATATATATATATATATATATATATATATATATATATATATATATATATATATATATATATATATATTTATATATTTATATATTTATATATATATATATATTATTATATATATATATATTTATATTATATATATATAATATATATATATATATATATATATATATATATATATATATATAATATATATATATTTATATATATATATATATATATATATATATATATATATATATATGACTAAAAAGTCGTCACTTTCCAGTACAATTTGACAGATCATATGATATCCTGAAAT
This sequence comes from Cynegetis impunctata, assembly GCA_030704885.1. Lineage (NCBI taxonomy): Eukaryota > Metazoa > Arthropoda > Insecta > Coleoptera > Coccinellidae > Cynegetis > Cynegetis impunctata. The sequence continues at coordinate 16,889 of JARQZK010001854.1, read as the reverse complement.
TCTTTTGTTTAAATATTGTATATATATATATATATATAAATATATATATATACACATAATATATATATATATATATATATATATATATATACACATATATATATATATATATATATATATATATATATATATATATATATATATAGTATATATATATATATAAAATATATATATATATATATATATAATATATATATATATATATATATATATATATATATATATATATATATATATATATTACATATATATATTACATAAAGTGAAAAATTCTTTAATAATTTAAAAAATTATCAAACAACTTTCCAAGGAAGCTGGTTATAGGTACGTATTCAGCAACGCAAAATCTGCATTCACAATCGAACGGTGAACTATAGAAATTGTCAAGTCACCCCGACTCAAAATCTGCATACAGCTGTTTCGATCTTATTAGATCTCATCAGTGCAGCTTATTTGACTCGCGAGCAAATCCTCAAACGCCAGAAGAAACCAAGAAATCTCTACATAAAAATGGCGACGATAAATGTTTTATACCACCAAAAGGCTTTTCCTTAGCATTAACTCAATTTATATACAAATTTTAAATCCTCTAATTCAATTAGGTGGAGGTTTGGGATCACATGAATTTCAAATATGTTGTAGAGAATTCATTTGCATATCTTCTGCCACAATTTTGAAAATGGGTTTTCCTCATGTATCTCCTCGCCACCCCTTGGCCAAAGTTTAAAGATGTCAAAATATGGACTGAATTTTCCCAAATTTTGGTAGTTTTGTTGTGCATCAGAAACACCCCAGATCTCAAATTTCAGCGCATTCAGCCTGAAGTGGGCTGCTGGAAATGTCAAAATGTATCGGAAAAACTATATATATATATATATATATATATATATATATATATATATATATATATCAAATCATTCAAAACATACTTGTCGACCATGGTCAATTTCATACATTACATAAAGTGAACAAGAAAAATTCTTTAATAATTTAAAAAATTATCAAACAAATTTCCAAGGAAGCTTGGAAGAGTTTTTGTTACTTGGGACGTATAACCGTCCCAAGTAACAAAAATTGATATATAAAAGTTATAAACACGTTTATAAAATCATTTTTGGAAGGTAAATAGTGCCTTAAAATGTGAAATAAGCATATATACAGAGCTTATTCAGCTGTTATAACTCTAAATAGGCCCACGTTAGGCAACCATTTCATAAGAGTATTACGAGCAACTACATTATAACTGTTCTATAGTACTTCTATGATACTCTTATAAAGGTTTGAAATAACCTTTGTACGACGTTTATATATCCTAACCTCCAAACCGCAGTAGTTATGGACATTCTTATTCAGAACTTATATTATCATTATATAAAGGGGTTCAAGAAGGCAATTACATTGCAATAAGGTTATATAAAGGAAAACAATTACTACTATTAAAGCTACTGTTTAAGGACCACATAAAGGTAATTTAGAAGTTAATATACCGTTTATATGACGTTAACACCTGCATTATCTGAAACAAGATTTTCAGGAGAAACCATAATACTTATATAACTTTAATATTGCTAAATAATAGAAACATCAATTATTTATTTAAAACTAATGCAACTGTCAATCTGTTTCGCCAATTTAAGTAGGTATGGCATCTATTGCACCATTATTTTGACTTCGGCGATATGGTGAAAAGTGACACAGGAGTACCTGAAAACTGGCATGCGAAGAAAATTTTACTGTTAAAATAGATAACGGTACCTCGAAAAAACACAACGCGCCCATCATTTTCTCAAAAATAAAAAATTTTCTGAAGCATTAATTTATTTGACAATATTTTTTCAAAAGCGATAATTACAGTCTCCCAGACAAAACCAATTTCTGTGAGTAGAGCA
>JARQZK010001854.1:0-10000 GCA_030704885.1 Cynegetis impunctata | reverse complement strand
AATAGAAATAAGGTTCTCTGATTTGAAAGAAGTGCATTTCTTCGACTTACTCAATAAAAATTTGTTAACCGGATTTTCGGCTAATTTTCCAGATAACCTTTTGGAAAATTTATGTCAAGAATACACTTTTTTTGATAAGGTGGCCATAAAAAGTGAACTGTGTGTTATTTATAATGACAATGAAATTTTGGGGCAAAATGAAAATCATGTGGGGACTATTAAATACCTTATTGATAATGATTTGAATCAAGATTTACCCCAAGTTTATAAACTCTTATGTCTAATTGTTTCTATCCCGGTGACATCGGCTTCCGTAGAGCGCTCGTTTTCCACTCTTAAGAGAATTAAAACTTATTCACGAAATTCAATGAGCCAGGATCGTTTGAAAAATATTAGTTTGTTGTCTATTGAAAAGGAATTGGTAAAACTTTTGGCGAAAGACAAAAAATTTTATCAGGATATTATAGATTATTTTGCTAACGTTAAAGATCGCAGAATCCCGCTCATCTTCAAAAATATACAATAACTTTTTATTTGCTCTCACCAGCTGTTAAAAAATTCGTTAAGTAGGTAGGTAGGTACCTACTATAGTTTTTCAAATCTTACAGCACAAGTTTTCAGATGTAATTTACTCACGAAATCGGCTCAAGTTTCTTTTGGAAAAAATTTCAGAATTTCGTGCAGAAGTTTATTTTAAAAAACTATTTTCTGTATTTCAAAGTACTGATGTAACGAAAGAAATTCAGTTACGCAGATATGGAGCTTCACTATAAGCAAATATTTTATGAAATTTTGGATACTATTAGGGGTCAAATAGAAATAAGGTTCTCTGATTTGAAAGAACTGCATTTCTTCGACTTACTCAATAAAAATTTGTTCACCGGATTTTCGGCTAATTTTCCAGATCCACTTTTGGAAAATTTATGTCAACAATACACTTTTTTTGATAAGGTGGCCATAAAAAGTGAAACTGTTGTGTTGTTTATAATGACAATGAAATTTGGGGCACAATGAAAAATCATGTGAGGACTATTAAATATCTTTTTTGATAATGATTTGAATCAAGAATTACCCCAAGTTTATAAACTCTTATGTCTAATTGTTTCTATCCCGGGTGACATCGGCTTCCGTAGAGCGCTTCTCGTTTTCCACTCTTAAGAGAATTAAAACTTTATTTACGAATTCAATGAGCCAGGATCGTTTGAAAAATATTAGTTTTGTTGTCTATTGAAAAGGAATTGGTAAAACTTTTTGGCGAAAGACAAAAAATTTTATGAGGATATTATAGATCATTTTGCTAACGTTAAAGATCGCAGAATCCCGCTAATCTTCAAAAATATATAATAACTTTTTATTTTGCTCTCACCAGCTGTTAAAAAAAGTTTCGTTAAGTAGGTAGGTAGTGTACCTATTATGTGAAAGAAAAAATTTGTTGAATAGATGATTTGATTAATTGGCTTAGAAGAATTTTAGTGTATATTGTAAATTGTAGTTGTAGGTCTCTAGGTAGATACTCGATAGTGAAATCAAATTAAATGCTTAGGGTGCTTGTTTTACTTTGATTTTCTTTAAATTATATTGACCTTGAAATCCTAAAAATTTTCGGCTATGGTGTATTTTTAACACCTCTTGTAGCCTCCTCAAACCAAAACCTCACGAGCCGCCACTGATATATATATATATATATATATATATATATATATGTATGTATGTATGTATGTATATAGTTTTTCCGGTACATTTTGACATTTCCAGCAGCCCACTTCAGGCTGAATGCGCTAAAATTTGAGATCTGGGGTGTTTCTGATGCACAACAAAACTACCAAAATTTGGGTAAATTCAGTCCATATTTTGACATCTTTAAACTTTGGCCAAGGGAGTGGCGAGGAGATGCATGGGGAAAACCGATTTTCAAAATTGTGGCAGAAGATATGCAAATGAATTCTCTACAACATATTTGAAATTCATGTGATCCCAAACCCCCACCTAATTGAATTAGAGGATTCAAAATTTGTATATAAATTGAGTTAATGCTAAGTAAAAGCCTTTTGGTGGTATAAAACATTTATCGTTGCCATTTTTATGTAGAGATTTCTTGGTTTCTTCTGGCGTTTCAGGATTTGCTCGCGTCCACAGCTTAATAACTTCATAAAGATATCTCGAAGTGAAGAAAATGATTATAAACTTTTGAAAATGTAAGATTCTGCGGATGAAATTCTTATTTTTTCTGAATGTGCTATCAATTATATAAAATGATTTAACATACATTCAGAATTCATAATTATTTTATAATTTGTAAAGAATATTTACCAGGCTCACAATTGATCAGCACAAAGCCGAGAAAATGTATGTGAATTAAAATCAGCTTGCTTATGTTTGGTTATAAGCTTCGCTATTCATGAAAGAAGTTTGATCCTATCCTATACAGTAATAGTGAAATCAAGGAATCTTAACCTTTTAAAACTTCATTAATGTAACTTATTATTTGAAAAAAGCATAGGCGTTATTAAATTATTACTAGCAATTTTCAAATTCATTTTCAAGGTTAAATTTACTATAAAAATGTATCTTTGAAAAATTAAATTATTCAATTTCAATTTTTCATAGAAAATTTTGAATGTATATTTCAGTTTTTTCTAATTGAAGCAAACTAATATTGAGTTGCTCTTTGTCAGTCTCGCGTGTTGCTTTTTTGCCCGTGGTTTTACAGTATTAATATCCTTGGAATGAAATAACCAGCATAATAAAAATCCATATGATCATCTATTTTCATAATTTTTATCAAATAATGCCTTAATCATGTTTGATGAACTAATCCCTATTTTAAAGGTAATTTCAACTGAAAGAATGAAAAGTATAATTGGCGTCTTGGAAAATCGAATTTGCGAAGTCTCTTAATCTGAAAGTTCCGAAGACCATGTAAATTTCGTGATATTATACGTTATAATAAGAAAGAACTTGCTGAATGGGGGATATTCACATAAATTCAAGTTCCTTCAAAAGTCATACCTCTACTCTACAGGGCTACATATCCAGCTTGTACGACAGGTCCTGATAATTATGAATTGTATTATGTTTCAACTAAGATTTGATTGTAGTTCTTTTAACATATCATAAATGATGAAAAGACAAAATGATAATCAAATACTTTCTTTTTGGAATTTCTAAATTTATCTTACACAAAATCACCTATATCATTCATGTTTTCAATTATCTCACATGAATAGTCATGAATTATACCTTTATTTCCGCCACAAATTAAACCGTGATAGGCGAAATATAAAATGTAACACGAATTGAACCAAAATTTTTTGTTTCTTCGACTAACTTGGCGCTTTTTTTCAATGTTTATTCGTTTCATCTTTATATGAATTACAGTTGAAATTCAACCGCCATCCCTGCAAGCGTTAAGCCGTACGGTCATCCGTAACATCATCCGAGGAAATATAGAATTGGAATTTCCTAACCCGCCAAAAAAAAGCAGCGTTCCCAAAAAGGCACCGCGCAGAAAGCGCGTGCTGAAAAGGTTCATCGTTCCCCTGTTCGATGACGACAGTTCAGAAGAGGAATCTCACGTAGTATTCGCGGGAAGAAACGGCCTTAGAGCAGCCAGAGTTTCTATGAATAATGACTATGATAATTTTATCAGTCATTGTATCGATACTCTTAGATTTAGAACAGGGAGTGGGTCATCGAGGCAGCCACGTAACGCGCCAATGGACCACGCCGGAACTCAGACTATAGAAGAAGAAAGACAGGAGGTCAGTGTAAGTTATAAAGAAAAAACTGTTACTAGAATCTTTGTGAACTCCACCTTTTCAGAATCAAAGGTGGATAATATACGATACAATGAAATTATCAAAGACTCAGAAATTGAATTTGTTTCTTCTTGTACCATTGAATTACTAATGTTTAACATAAACATTAATATTATCAAAAACTCTGAAATTAAATTTGTTTCTTTGTTATTACTATTTAATTACTATTATTTATCATTTAATTATTATATATTATCAGAATATTAGTTATAATGTTTATGCTGTTACCCAATTTTAGTTTAAATTCATAAATTCAAGCATTTTAAATAAATAATTTTGTATGTTTCTCTTTCTGTATTCACCCTTTTGTTAACCTTATCTCTTATTATTTCAATAACACTAAATATTGTGTTAAAATTGAGAATCTCCTGAAAGTACCAGATCACTTTGATGACATTTCATATTTATTAATTTTCGGATATAATTCCTTTCATGAAATTTTTTATTGGTCAATCAGAATGAAAACAATATTGCTCAAGAAGATACAGACGGAGATGCAGGTGTAGCAATGGAAGTTGGCTCAGAGAAGGACGGGACAGAAATGGATGAAGAAGCTGAAGTAACAGCAAACACTACTACAGCTTCCATGGTTGTAAATGATGGATCGGTGTGCAGTGACATATCATGCGAAGAGCATAAGAGGGATTTGAATTTAGATCCGGCTTGGTAAGTGTAGTTTGTTTGATAAATAACATTGATTTTTCTCCATGTAATAATAGTTTTGCACTGCGTGGACATTCCCTAAAGCTCAATAAGGAAAAGAGCTTGAAACTTCCGAGCATAAACCTCCTTGCAAATCGAGTGCCGTACCCTTGGAATGGTCTATGAAACAACACAGTTCACCTACAATAAATAACTTCAAAAATAGATCATCTGGTTTCAAAAACCGACAAATCCATTTTTCGAGAAAAATTTGTTTAATACGTCATCGGATTCGTCTTCTTGTTCCCTACCATCTAATACAATATTCACAGTGCAAATCCCCGCAAATCCTAACTATATTTGTATCTAAAATATGGAGTAGGTTTCAAAATCCCACAAATCCGAGCGGCGTTAAAATCAAGTGCCAGCAAATTCAAACTAGCCAATCACAGCAATCTTCTAAAGTCACGCGACTGCAATACGTATGAATTCGGTTAGGCTGCGCCATATGATTTTATTCTATCACTCGAGTATACAAAGTACTAGTGCAGTCCAGTTTGTGTTATAATTAAAATTAAAAAGCTATTATTTTACATTATATCTATTTAATGCTCAAATAATGGCAGAGTATAGTGGAGAGTTTCCTAAAACAGTAACACCAGACAGAGCTCGCAAACGAGTTTCGCGACCAAGAATATGAAAGCGAGCTGTATAAAAGGAGGAAAAATAAACAATCTCATTTTCTAACAAAACAGAAATATATAGATTTTTTCTCTTTAGATACAAAGCCCAAGGCTTGCCGTCATATCCAACTTGTCAACATGCTACAAAATCGTATCGACGCAGTACCCTGTTGATGGGTGATATAAAGCAATTTCATCAAAGACAAGATAGGCCAGGATAGCTATATAATAAAATTTTGCGACACACAAAATATAAAACGTCAAGGGCGTACGGGAAATAGGAATTATAAGAAAACCTCCTCAGTAAAGTATTATATCAGTCTTTCAGATTCAACCAAAAAACTTCCTGTATGCCAGAAAGCTTTTCTTGATATTCTGAAAGTAAAAAAGGATCGAGTACTTGGCGTACTAAAACGATTTCATGAAGGGCAACAGATGGCACGTGAAAACAGGGGAGGTGTTCGAAAGACGCCAAAATTTGCTGAAAAAAAATCTTCTTTAATGCGATTCATTGAGCAATTTAAAACTGTTGAATCTCATGACTGTAGAAATAGAAGCAGCCGAACTTATTTATCTTCGGATTTGAACATATCAAAAATGTGGCGACAATACTGCCGGGAAGTTGAAATGGGATCTACGTATGTTATGGTAAAAAAAAGTTATTTTCGACATATTTTTAATACCTGCTACAATATTGGTTTCGGCTCTCCAAGAACTGATGTTTGTTCTACATGCCTTCAACTAATAGAGAAAATTAAAGTGGAAAAAGATTTACAACTTAAAAAAAACTTGAGAAGCGCGTACACAAATTACGGGCAAAGGCATTTTTTGATTCACTTAGAGAAGAAAGACAATGTCTCAAAATTATATCGTTTGACTGTCAAAAAAACCAAGCAATGCCAAAGATTCCCGATTAGTCTGTTTATTACAGTCGGCAGTTGTATACGTATAATTTTGCCGCTGTTACAGGTACATCACATTCTCCGCTGTCCAAGGAAAATGTGTTTTTATATACATGGACCGAGGACCAGCATTCAAAAGGAGCCAATGAAATTGCTAGTGCGATTTTTCATAAACTGAGTACCACCAACTTCGGAAACGTAGATACCGTTCGGCTCATTGCCGATGGCTGTGGGGGACAAAACAAAAACTCCATAATGATAACAATGTGCATCAAATGGCTTAGTGTACATGCACCCCTCTATGTTAAAAACTTGGAGCTTATATTTCCCGTGCCTGGTTACTCTTTTATTCCCCCAGACAGAGTCTTTGCACGAATCGAGAAAGTTATAAAAAGAAAAGACGCCATCATTTCTCCAGAAGAGTTTATCGAAATTTTTGATGATCATGGGACGATTTTTGTTCTGGGCTGTGATGTGAATGTTTACGACTGGAAAAAGGACTCTCAAACTACCATTGAACCTCCTGTACAGTGGCACTTTCGCTTCAATATGAGTAAAAGGTTTTTACTGAAACGGGGTAAAAATAGGACAGTAACAATTCGAGGAGAACAATCTTATAAATCTGATCTTATGGAATACAAGTCTGTTTTTAAAAAAGGAAAATCTTACAATCTGTAGTTCTGAGCGGCGTACGTCCTAATAAGGAAAAACTAAAAGACGTAAAGACCTTATTGTAAAAACATTGGGGTGAAAATTGGGCAGAAATAGAAAACCTCAAATACTACAATGACGTTATTAAAAAAATACTATAATGTCCCAGATGATAGAATTTCAGAGGAACCTGAAGGCAGTAGTACTAATTTGTGTGAACCAGTTGAAGAGGTCCCGGACTTGATAGTCTAGTTCTCAAAAAATATTTTATTGTATTGAGGCTCTTTTGATAACATAAATATTTCAAAAAATTCTTTGTTTTTAAATGTTTCAAAATCAAAACCCGTTAAATCCAAGTGAGTAAATTGCAAAACCCGAAAAGTCCAATGTTCGATATCAAAACCCGACAAATCCATTTTATTTATTGATATTTTGACTATACTTATGTGTTTTTAAAAAAAATATATTTATTTTCTAATAAAACTATTTGGCCTTTAAGAGCCTGCAAAATATTCATACAGTTGGTCAAAAGTAATGAGTTGAAACAGTTTTCTCCAATTTCCCAACATTTGACCTAAGTGGATTTATCGGGTTTTGAAACCAGATGATTCAATTCATAGTGCATGATTAGAGTAAGTCTATAAATAAAACGAATTATGTGAGTCAATTTTGAATAATCAAATATATCATTATCATCATGGGTAGCAACACCTGAGGTCATGATCCATAGAAATCTTAATATATATCTGTAAGTATATATAGTATATATCTATGTCATGATCCCATATCAGGTTTGGACATCCTCTATGGTACCAACTAGTGACTGGTGCTCCATCTGTGATCTGTTCCTCTACCATTTTAGGGACTTCTGTGGATTACGTATATCATTTGAGTTTTTTGTCGTTTCTAATGTATTATTTTGCGTTTTCTTCTAGTTATTCCCATGACACACCGATCTATAGAACTCTGATTTATAGAACACAGTACTATTGCTAGTTAACCTAATGGGTTGTTTCACTAGCATTATTTAAGAGTATAAATTTTAGCTTATGTGGATATATTTTGCATATAATGTACAGAATTCATAGAAACATTTACTTACCTGGAAGATGAATGATATTCAAAAACAATTTAGTACCGTCAAACGGGGTGAATAGGGACAGTTTTTACATGTTTTTTAAAATAACTTCTTTCGTAAATAAGATAGAGGCTCCAATGCGCTGCCAAAAGTTAGGTCTCTGCTAGAGCTTTAAAACGCCATATCATCCTTACCTGCCAGTTTGTCTGGTGAATAATTTTTTTTGTAGATGTCCCGATTCGCCCCACGAAGGAGGTCAATCGGGACACCCATTTATTTTATTATGATCGATACACCCCAGTAATGGGGCGAATCGGAACATAAAAATATTTGAAAAAACCTTGCACAGAATAGGGATAAAAACGACAAAAAAAATGAATAGGGGATTATTTAATAAATAAATGTTTAACATAACATTTTTCAAAATCTTTACTCGGCCTCCCGTATGCCGATCTGACCTCTTTTGATTTTATTGTAGATCCCTCTGCAACGTTTGAGCAATATAATTTTGGTACACACGTGTCCCAGGAACTTTTTTCTATGTCCTTACCATTGTCCCGAATTATTTTTATTTTTTTTTGACCAATTATTTTTTCCTGTGTATAAAACACTTCAGACTATAATATGAAAATTTTCAGTTATCCTACCTTTATTCCTTTTGTGCTTTCCCGGCAAAGTTTTTTAATCAATAAAAAGTCGTTAATTTTAAATAAAATTTTGTGGCTCCCCTATATTCTGTAGTTGACACTAATGTAACAGGTGGCTAATGTCAACACACGCGCCAGCATGTTTGTTTCATCTTCTAACTGCTGAGCGGAAAACGTTTACCTCGAGACGGGGTTGCCGTTAATTCAACCATAAACCTGAGTGTCGTCCCGATTCACCCCGTTTGACGGTAATCAGGGCTCAGAGTCAATAGTCTTGTCAACAAGTGCCTTTTTGTTCAACTTTTTCAACAGTCTCGGAAAAATATGAGCAAGGCGTCATTCAATTCGGAATAGAATGAAGATATTTTATGAAAAAATAGAGCTTCGCTCGCGAAAATTGTAAAAGTTATAAACAATTCACTGAAAGATAAAAAGAGGGGTTTGGTTTTTTTGCGAATATCTCAAAAACCAATTGATAATTTTGATATATGAAAAAATATTCGAAAAGAGAAGAAAATTTCCTTAAAAAAAGTTTCAACTGCCGGAACTGTAGGATCAATATTTATAATTTTCTCAAAGGGGTAAAAATACGACCGAAAACGCAAGTCATTCCCATTTTGGACACTTTAACAAAACACATTATTTAACCATATTAAATACAAAAATTTATTAACGAAAACTGAGGCGCTTACTGGATAGATGAATGAAAAATAACTCGGTGGCAAAAAAATTTCATCACGATTTTTCAATTAGTTATGCAAATGTTAATCATTAATTTTTTTGGGATTGAACATGAAAATTATAATTGTTATAGCTGTTCAACTATAGGTTTGAGATTTTTTTCCTTTCTTGGAGCTATTTTTGAAAGGCTTCAAATACATCCCCGTTGAAAATAGTGAAAAATTTTGATTTGTCTGTTTTTTATCAACAATTTACGTAGCTGCAAAATTTTAAAAATTTTCATTTTTATTAATTTCAAAGAACCGTTTTTTATAATCGGAAGCTGCATAAAAATGTTTTTTTTTTAATTTTCGTGTCCTATCGTAAGAAAAAAACTATTATAAACAAATGCGTTGTTTATAGGGGAATTGGAAAAAAAATTATGATTAATTAACTTTTTTTTATTTTGCAACTACGTAATTGATAAAACACTGAAAATAAAATTTTTCAAATTTGTTCAACGGTGATCTATTCAGAAGCCTTTCAAAACTAGCTCCAAGAAAGAAAAAAATCTCAGATTTACAGTTCAACAGTTACCACACTTGCAATGTTCTTATGCAAAAAATTATTATTAATTATCTATTATATAACTAATCGAAATCGAAAATATGAAAAATCGCGATAAAAATTTCTTGCCACCGATTTATTGTTCATTCAGTTAGTGCCCGAATTTTTTCACTTCCCAATTTCCAAAATAATTTATAATTTTTTTATTTTTTCCTGAATAAGACTACCCATTGAATTGATAATTATAACATGAATGCAGATCATGAAAGTTCCAAATGTCGTACAGAGAACTGAGTTTTCCCTAGTTTTCTGTTAGAGGAAGTAATACTTTGAAAATATTACCAAAAAAAAA
>JARQZK010001853.1:0-18063 GCA_030704885.1 Cynegetis impunctata | reverse complement strand
AAAATGAGAAACGTATATGAAGACTAATCTACTGATTTGATATTATCTGTCCTATAGATATTGTCATGCTTCAAATCCTCAGCTGGGTACAATGGACTGATCTTTGGAGGAGATGTCAACATTCAACTCAGAAAACAATTATTGAACTACCTTAGAAATTTCCTTTGATCTGATTAATTAAAGTATCTAATGTGCCTTACATATATTCCTATAAACTCATTACATGAATTCATCTATTCCTTGAAGGAGAATATATATAAATATCATCAGTGGCGGCTCGTGAGTTAGTCTTCAGGGGGAGCGCAAAAATAATATCGGTATATACATATTTGTGTTTCAATTCAAATATTGAAATATAGATACTTCCAACATCCGGCTAGATCTGTTTTCGGTTTTAGGCTAAATCTTCAGCCCTTAATTAGAATATCTTCATTTGATTTATCAATTTATCTGAAGCAATAATATTCTTAATTTACCTTTCTACTCACCTACTTATATTTTGAAGGTAAAATACATTCTTCTATCTTGAAATTTTCAAAAGATTTGGCGTTTTTAAAATAATGTGTATTCAGCTCAATACTATCAATAGTAATTTGTATACAAAATGTACATTATTTAAATGTAAAAAAATCTCAATACACATGAGGGTATTTTTATCAGTTCTCCTTTTCATCAGGCAATAATTACAGTTCGTTCCTATCCTTTACGATACAATTTTCGATTATGGATATTTTGTATCGATGTATCTATATATCGGATCAAAATATATCGGCTGAAAATATCAATGTATTGTAAAATATCGATACACGGATAAATCGATACTTTTTCAAGTCCGTAGCAGTCTTCTCCGCCGACACCGGATTCCGTCATCTCGTCTTGCCGTTATTAGGGGCTATGTGGATTCGTGGCTCAAACGTCCGTGCTCATCGAAGAAATGTAATGTTGGTTGCAGTTTGATTGAAATACTGTTACAATTTCGTAAATTCCGGTGGAGCGTATGGATTAGTTTAGATTTTTAGAATATTGCTTGAGTTTTATAGTAACTAGTTTGGTCAAAACTATATTTATTATTATATATTTATGTGTTAAAATTTGAAAAAATACGATTCTTTGTAGAAATCTTGCGAGGGCGGAGTCCCAGAGTCCTCCCTCACCTGCCGCCACTGAATATCAGTCAATAGCTTACTAAAACTAATCCAAATTTGCTATAAATTTGATTCAGAGGTAATCAACTTCATCGAAATAATTAGTAGAAATTTAAGAACAATAGAGATATTAAACACACTAAAAACAAATATATTGTTCATATGTCTTGACGTAGGATATTCGATACTTGTTATTATGTATAAATTCTTTTTTTATGTCAACAATGCGATAAGGCACAACCAGAGTTATTGGAAAATAATTCGAATATATCTTTACAATATTCTTGAAGGGACGAACCTTTTATAGTGTGGATGATTTTATATGATATTCTTGTAGTTCTTCACAAACTGATTTCGGGTGCTTCTTTCCTGTTTCTTTTTCTCATAGTGTGTTTATTATTACGTATATTTTTATTTGATTTCACGATAATTAATCTCATGGAAATATTTGTAACTCTTCGAAATCATGGAGTTATTTGTAAACTATTTGATGTAAATGTTGGTACCTATGTGCTCAAATTTGCTAAGTATCTACTTAAATTTTTTTTCTTGACTTGTCTGATGGGAGATATATATCATACAATTTATATTTTTCATATTGCATATGTAATTTGCCAAAGATGAATCACTTCTATTTAATTTCATACTTATACTTGTTTGCAAAATTTGGTTCACAACATTGATTTGGTTACACATTTTAACTGTGAATGTGTAAGTAAATGTTTTTCTGAAAATCCAGCATTTGAAGCATCATACATTTCAGCCTAAACAATCCATCAATGTGGAACAGGTGAAATTAATAATATACACGCGCCACATCTCAACATACGATGAAAACTGTTATTACATGGAAATTTTGGAGGTTTGGCATATGCGGCCCTTATGACCCAAATTTATCTGCTAATTAACTAATTACACAGGAGCCTAAAGCGAGCTATATCGATTGTTATTTTCATTATTTCGTTCGATTATTTCCCACTATCATTATCATTTCAACAAAATTCGTGATGATGATTTGTTCCTTCGTTCAATGTGCTTTAGGGAAATCGTGTAATGAGTAGGTATGTCTGTAAGTGTCGGGTATACGATCCTGCTGTTATTTCCTTGATTGGTGTTGAGGTAATATACCCACACGAATATTGTTTCTAATTGGAAAATTTATTTCCGGAATGGTTGAACCAATCTATACACTTTAAAGCAAAAAAAATTACAAAATAGAAAATTCAAAGATTTGATAACATGGGTCAAAATATGAGAATTTGTAATTTCCAATATTTCGGGATAACAGGTTTCATAATTATTATGCCTATCAGTACATTCGCAACATTAAGTTTAATGCGGGCTACAGACGGACGTCGATGAATTAATACATCGACGCGCAACCTGATTGCATACCCACGTACGTACAAAACTACAGTTTTGCCTTGATACATCAACGTGCATCCAAGAATGTACAATCAATATAACGTTAAATCGCATCCACACGTTCACATCTGTACGTGTTCGTTGGAATGCGCATACAAAAATTCAAGCGATTCAGAATACATCAATGCGGCGTTCATCCGGGTTCATCCGTTCATGCACGTTGATGTATCAACACATCAACGCCCGTGTGTAGAGGCCTTATACGTGTAATTTTTTTTTAAATATTTCATTAAAAACAAGTTGTAGTAACTAAGTTTGTCCTTAACCTAACATAAACATCCTACAAAGTGAATGGCATAAGTTATATATTAACTACTGAGTACTTAATATTCTCTAAAACTCTCTTAATTTTCACTTCGATTACTTGACTAGTATTAATTTATCACTATCTAAAGTCATGTTGGACGTGGGGCAATGCATATAGCCTACACTATATGTAGAAATTTTTAACCGAACTTGACAGGAAATTATAGATAGATAATATATTCACTATCAATATTTACATGGTAGGTACTTCAATTACCTGTTTAAAAATAAATTGAAAGACAACAAGAATTTCTCTACAGCGTGAAAAGCGCATTTTCGAACAAAGCATGAATTTTAATTTTAAAGCTCCTTCCAAGTTCAGGTGATAATTGGTTGTTTATTTGTATGCTTCAATCTCCACAGAAATTCTAAGTATAGTTTCGCCTGTGCCATGGAATACGATTATCATTTTTATTTCGGGCGTTGAATAGATAGTAAGTGCCATTTTTTGTCATTCTGATTTTATTTTCGTGGACATATTTTGGACATTCCTTGATGAGAAACGATATCAAACTGAGTTTTCTATGTTCTACGAAAGATGGTCTGCACGAATCTCTACTACCCATCCCTAATAAAATTCGTATTGCTTTCTTTTGTAGAATAAGAACATTCAAAGCATCAAAGAGGTAAATATTTATTTAACTTCCTCAGAAGATATAATATTTTTGATACTTACTTACTTTACTTTTCGTGTCCGGTTTAGACACTCATTTTCCAATAATTAGCAGCTTCGATGGCCTTGTCATTTGCAAGAAATAAGTCCTCCATACTGCATGGTTGTTAAAGCATGGGACATACCAGAAGGTGATTCGGGTCCTGAATTGCATAACAGTCGCATCTTGTGTCTTCATTGTCCGGGAGTAGTTCCTATCTAGCCATGTTCGTCTTGCATCTCGGAACCCCGACTCTCATTCGATTTAGGGTCCTCCACGCAGGATAAGGGCATTGGCTTCTGGACGCAATTTCTTCTTTTATATTTTGTTCCCGGCCAAACTCCTCCTTCCACCTTTCTACGCGTTTGCCGGACCCTCCAGTGCTTTAGTTCTTAGAGAAAACTTTTTCCAGACCTGAGACGTTTATTTGGTGCTTATTGTCCATGCATAGGGTGTCTTTGATCGTTTTGTTGTTTTTTCCTTTCAATATTGGCAGCAACCTCACGTCGAATATGTGGTGGGGCAATTCCAATTAGAGGATAAAGTTTTTGAACAGGTGTGGGTTTCAGGCATTCAGTCTCTATCCGGGCGGTCTCATTGACGGCTGTGTCAACGTGTTTTGCATGTTTTGAAGCACTTCAGACAGGAGCTGCATATTTAGCGGCCGATATACACAAGGCCAAAGCGGCTCCCCAAAATCTGCCTGTCAGTTTCCTAAAGATGTTGTTGGATGTTTATATTTTTGATATTGATAGCTTTTTGTAAACATAATCATTATGTGCAATCCAGTTCAATTTTTTGGCTAGAATACTCCAAAGAATATCGCACTAATTTGGCTCTCTTTGCCCCCAAGCACTTACTTTACAGTTTTGTCAGAGTTGAATTTGAGGAAATTCACCGAAAAGCATCTTTCAACCTCTCTGTGGGCAAGTCTGATTGTGTTACTAATATCTCCAATGGGTTTCGAATGGACAATCACGGAAATTCCATCACAGTAAAAATATAGGCATTTCTGCTTTTCTCAAGTCAAATTTAATCATTTCTACAGATTCTCCATTTCCAAAGCTCTATGATTTCATCCATTGCAGTCATGGGTGCGCTCATCCACTTCAACATTTTGTTTTTCATGATTTACACAAATTTTTGAGAAACCTGGTATCATTGCTATAGGTCGATAATTATTACCTCTGTTTCTGGTTTCTTCTTCAGGATATATGGGAAAAACTTCCGAAATTTAACCCTTTGAGGGCAACAGGTTAGTTAGGAAGACCACCGTTCGTAAGTCATGAGTAAAACTGCCCGTTAGCTACCTCAGCAAACCATTGTATTTTATGGGTTTTCTAATATAGCAAAATTTAACGTATTTATCCGAGACATACCGAAATAAGTCGCAAAGCGCATAATGTGCATTTGTTTACGTGTTTACGATAGTTAGACAATACTTCGAAGCTCTGATGAAAACTTCGTGAATTTGTTATTTGTATTAATGAATGGTAGAAAAATGGCTGCTAAGTTATTTATTTATATCTTACTAATCCATTTTCATGAATATATTGAACGAAAATGTTTCCTTGCCTTTCGGAATTATTGATTTTGTTGGGGCCTCCTGAAGTGACCACTGAGCACTAACGGTAATCGTGTTTGAGGTTTGAGGAAGCAAGTTTGGAGTACTGTACGGAATATTTAGAAAATCTTCATGCAGATGTGTTGTATGATTTGTATGAAATGTTCAACGTGAAAAGTAGGATTGTGCTTGAAACATGACAGAAACTGTTTCATGCTATATTACTCAAAGTTATATATTGTTATATTGTTTGGTTGTATGTTTTCAATGATTATATGGAGTGACCATGAAAAATAATATTTTTTCCACAAAAAAATAATTTGGGCCGGAAAGGGTAGTTTATTTGAGAACACATAGTTGTGATTATTGAGATGGGGTTGGCAAGTTTTTCGCTCATGATATCGACTGATGTTTTTTTCATATCAGTTGTTTGCTTTTTTTCATCGATGTTATTAATCTTCTTATTCCAATTTCTGTGCACTCAAAAAAGTTCAGTTATTTGATAAACGGGAGTGTAGAGCATTCGTAATGAAATGTTGCAAGTGGCATCACGGAACTCAGACAATAATTCTTAAATAGATTTCGAAAATGATAAAAAGAGATTGCTGATGTCAACGCAAGTATGGTTAGTCACGAAGCAATATATTGTGAAAAAAAAAATTTATATCTTTTCGCAAGTCCTGGCATTCGAACTTACACCTAACTGTTAATGAAATACGTCCATAACATTATCCTATATGCTTCATTATAAACTCTAAAGTGTAAGTTATCTCCACTCACTTTTATAACTCCTTATTATAATTTTATTGTATTGCAGTTCGTGCACCAATTTATAAATAAATAATTCATAATTCAAGAAAAACACGAGTACGAGTGACACGGTGAAATCTTGATTAGTACCAATCAATATAGTTTGATCCTAAGTTTGGATAAAGACTCACTCACAAACATTTAAGGATTGTAATCCTAATTGATTCGTCAAGAAATGAAACGAAAATATTGTTTTTACAAAATTAACACAGAATTTATCCAATTGTGCTGTTGCAATCGTCTCCACAAGGGCATCATCGCACTCTATAGTTTAAGTTTTAATGACGTGATTCATTTGAGTGAAAATTCTTTGAGTCTTTGATTGGCTGAAATTTTCAGGGCAACTCAAGAAATTCAAATAAGTCATTTTTCAATACCGTTTAATAAATTTAGTGTAAATCTTCAAAATGTTTTTATTTCATTTCCTATCGGAATGGATTTACATCAAATAATTTCTGATAAATTTCGTTCCTCTTCTTTAATATGTGATAAACAGGTGAGCAGCAGAGTTTCGTCACTTGGTTTGTATTTTTTCCTCATTCTGATACTTAACACATGAAAATTATTAACCTCTATCAATTTGGAGTAGCTCTGTAGGTGAACAAAATTGTAAAATCCATAAAAAAGACATTATATTCTATATTAGTACAGAGGCAGTTGAATTAAATAGCTAAATCACCACTGGGCACTTTCCTAACATCAACTTCAACACCCTGAAAAATTTGAACCCTGTAGCTCAATCTGGAAGAACTGTAGAAATGCGTAAAACTTCAAAAAACAGGAAATATTTTCAAAAAATTGACTCTGACAATGTAGCTTATTAAGAGAACAAAAGCTGTTACTGTGAAAGTAAAAAATCACAATCGACGTCCGTATACTACTTGACTTACAGTAGTTTATCCAATATCTATTATTTACCGCAGTAGTAAAAATATAAATTATATTTATATAATTGCTTCAAAAAACCAATTCGAACCAAAACCAATCCCATCCAAGATGTCTGTCGAAAATACCTACCTACAAACATTCAACCCTATCACTCCAAAATTACGCCCTTTATCATGTAAACAACATTTGTTTCTTCCCCCAGGGGGTCAAGCCCCCAACTAATTCGAAACAAAACCAATCCCATCCAAGATGTCTGTCGAAAATACCCACGTACAAACTTTCAACCCGATTTCTCCAAATTTGCGACCTTTATCATGTAAACAAGATTTATTTTTCCCCCCACGGGGTCAACCCCCCAACCAATTCGAACCAACAACCATCCCATCCCTATTGCTTCAAAATTGCGCCCGTTGTCGTGTAAACAACGCTAAAATACATAAGAACAAATATATATATATATATATATATATATATATATATATATATATATATATATATATAAATATATATATATTCATTCGAATTGTTGTTGCCTGTGAACTATTTCTAATCTCTTGATAATTATTAGCAATAACAGGCTTGTTGAATCTCAAAAACTCGATTTTATTAAAAAGTTGACGCTTCGCCACGACATTCGTGGCTATATCAAAAAATATATATATATATATATATATATATATATATATATATATATATATATATATATATATATATATATATATATAGAGAGAGAGAGAACATGAAATTGAGTTTTTGGTGCCAAGCATCATACAAAGTCATGAAACGAAAAACTATCATGGTCCTAGGTCCAACTTTGCTAATCGCACCCATTTTGATAATTTTTTATTTTTTAATAAAAAATTAAAACTATAAAATTCAGTTTACTCTACGGCACGGTCAATAAAATTCTAAGGTTCATACTCTAATGATGAGATGGTCTAATTGCACGATTTTATTCTCGAATAGAAGTCAGAAAAACAAACGTACAGAAACTTCCAGTAAACAACCTGACACGATAAAAACTTCTACCACACCTTCGGTTCATCTGGTAGGCCAAAGGACTCCTCCCGAATAATTTTTTTGTTAGTCTTGCCGCTGACATGATTCAAAACTATTATCGAAACGATAATTGGCGATATTATATACGATTTGGATGGGTCTCGACCGTAATCAAACCCTAATAGTTCTATGTTCGACTACGATGGCAATAAGAAAAAACTATTTCAGTTCCCAGACAAAAAGTTTATCTCAGGACATTTTAAAATGTCATTAGAACCGTTTACTTGACCGTAATTAGGTAGGGTGCTTTGTTATTTTGGTAATTACTTAACGGCCAGAGCCGGGCGGGAGACGGCCATTATTACATAACCCGTTCGAATTTAGTTATCGTTTAGTTCATCATTTAGTTTATGTTGGGTTATTGATGGCTGGTTTGAAAGTCTGCACGAGCAGTTGCTGTTCGTAGCCGACTCATGATAATTGAGTTGCGTACAGTCGTTCTGGAAGTCTCAATTTCATCAAATTCTGGCTTTCTAAAACCGCAAGGAAATATTGAAATCGGCTGTTATTACTCGTGTACCGAACACATTGCTAATTGATCAGTTATCAGTTTCTCGTTTCCTTTTGTTCAAATCTGGAAAGTAAACATGAGAAGAGGAAGATTTCTTTCTTATTGCATTTTTAAGCGTTGTATTTCAGAATGCTTTTTAGAAATATGTATCGATTTTCTTATTAAAGGTAATAGTCTAGTCCACAAGTGCTTTTTTGTTCAACTTTTTTCAATAGTCTGGGAAAAATATGAACAAGGTGTCATTCGATTCGGAATAGAATGAAAATGTTTTTCGAAAAAAATACAGTTCCACTCGCGAAAATTCTAAAAGTTATAAATAATTTAGGTACCTACTGAAAGATAAAAATAGAAGTTTGGTTTTCTGCAAATAATTCAAAAACCAATTGAGATTTTGATATCTAATTCCACTTTGGACACTTTAACAATAAACATTATTTAATCATATTAAATACTAAAAATTAAGGCACTTACTGGACAGGTAAATTAACAACTTTTCGGTGGCAAAAGCTTTTTATCACGATTTTTCAATAAGTTATGCAATTGTGAATTATTAATTTTTCTGGACTCAAACATGAAAATTTTAAGTGTTATAACTATTCAACTATAGGTCTGAGATTTTTTCCATTCTTAGAGCTATTTCTGAAATGCCTCAGAATAGATCCCCGTAGAAAAAATTTAAAAAGTTCATTTTGTCAGTTTTCATTAACAATTTACGTAGGTAGTTGCAAAATGAAAAAAAATTGTCTATATAATTTCAAATAACCGTTTTTTATAATCGGAAGTTGCATAAAAAACGTTTTTTTAAATTTTCATCTCCTATTGTATGAAAAATTTTTATAAAAAAATGAGTTGTTCATAGGAGAATTGGAAAAAAAATTTTATGATAATTTTTTTTTATTTTGCAACTGAGTACTTAAATTATTACAAACACTGATTAATGGAATTCAACGGAAATCTATTCAAATTAATTTCAAAACTAGCTCCACGAAAGAAAAAATTCTCAGAATTATAGTTCAATAGTTATCACACTTGCAATGTTCTTGTTCAAGCAGCATAAAATTATTAATTAACAAATTGAAAAATCATGACAAAAATTTTCTGACACTGAACTATTGTTTATTTTTTTATCTCTTAATGTTCGTATTTATTATGGTTGAATAATGTTTATTGTTAAAGTGTCCTATATGGGCGTGTTTTGCGCAAGCCAGATTAGCCGTTTTCGGCCGTTTTTTACTCATCTGAGAAATTTATAAACAACCCCTCTTTTTTCTTTCAGTATATTATTTATAACTTTAACAATTTTTGCAAGCGGAACTTTATTTTATTCAAAAAATATCTACATTCTTTTCCGAATCGAATGACAGCTTGCTCATATTTCTAGGAGACTGCTGAAAAAAGTTGAATGAAAAAGCACTTGTTGGCTAGACTATAAAGTTTGCTTATAATTAGTGCATGAAATATGAATTTCAATTTGATTTTATGGAGATAGATGCTGTATATAATAATGAGGAAAGCAGAAAACTAATCTAAAACATTTGAAATCGATTAACGTTGTCATTTTATGGTATAGATTTGGCAACATGGAGGAAAGAAGTCTGGTTTATAAAAAATATTATAAAAAACCTAATTATATGAAAATCATGCAAAATAGACTTCTTCAACTAGATTCATATTGATATTTGAAATGAACACTTCCCTCAATGTTCCACTACTATATCAATATTAAAGTACTACTATAATTTAAAAAACCACGAAACACGCTTTTGATAGTAATGAACTGAAAAATAAAAAATAAAACTATTTTATTACATACTAAATTGATCAACCAGCTTCAAGGAAGGGGTATATAGGTTTTATGTGAGTCTGTATATATTTTGTTTATTTTTATGTACCTACGAGTATATGTTCGCTGATATTCTCGACAATTGTGAACCAATTCTAAAAATTTTTTTTGAAAGTGTATACTCCCGAGTTGTTACAAATAACGCAATATTTCATGATGAAAACGAGAGAAATCCTGAAAAACAATTGGCACATATGGCGTGTTTCTTAATTTCTCATAACTTATTTAGGTGTTTGCGTTTGAACGTCATCATCTTATATTGCCCAGGAGATGATGAAAGCCACAGTACTTCTTAATAATATGGATAATGGGATTCTCAGTAGTATCTTGAGCAGACGAATCGCTTAACATGTAATGAGACGAGAAGATTGTGCACCAGATTTAGAAAAAAAGAGTGACCTGGCACGGCTCATTTGGAGGCGCTGAAGAGATATAAAAGGCTTAGACAACTAAAAAAACGTAGGAAATATCTCCATAAAATTTACGGCAATGAAAAAAATCATTTTAAATAGCCAAATAGCGTTTCCCTAACATGAACGAAATTCACGTACGATGTCAGCAGTTTGAGGAAAATGGTTGAATCATTAACAAAAACCCCTTAAAAAATTTCAACCATCTAATTTCATCTGAATGAGCTGTGGAGGTGCTCAAATCTTCAAACACAAGGAAAAACAAAAATCTATATGTTAAATCAGCGGCGAGAGTTTATAATACCGAAAGGCTCTTCTTGGGTAAATACTCAATCCACGTACAAATTTGAAACCGTGAAACTTTTTCTGGGAAGGTTTGGGGTTGCAAACATTTTCCAAAATCCGATTTATATTACCTCCATGCATATACCTTCAAGATATCTTAAGATGACTGAATTTTGGCTATGTTATAGATAATTATATTCCACATGTTTTGCATTCGGGAGAAAATTTTTCGCTCATGCAATTCAATAAACGATGCACTTCGCTTCGGTTCTCGCGGGTTTTTCCTTCATCCCGATGATCAATAGAATAAAATGTTGAAATTGTTGATTTGTCATCGTAGGTAAAAATGGCTTTGCAAAATTTCATAACTTGCATACAGGTAAAGCTAATATAAAGCATGTGAAATATTCGCAGAGAAGTGCATCGAGTATGTATTGCAAAGTAGATCGAGATGCGATTCGAATGGGAGTTAAGTTTATTTACAACTATATATGTAATGTCATCATTACTGACGTTTAAAAAGTCTGAAACTGACATATTACCTACTTTCACTTCCCACCCACGGGTGGGAAATTTTCCACCCGTGAGTGGGAAATTTTCCACCAGTGAGAGGATTTTTTTCTGTTCATTTTGAGAGAAGATGTCTTTTCTGAGTTTTTTAAATAAAAAGTTCATTTACCTATTTGATTTTATTGAGACTTATAAGCACACTTGACAACATTAGCACTTCTTAAGTTCTTTAGGATTAGTAAACACAAAATTAACAAGAACTGAACTTTTCAAACAAAGGATTAATAATTTCTGTATGTACTGTATTTAGGGATTATTGACATTATTGAAAATGATCGTTATGGTCGAACTATTGTGAGATGCTACAGAAACCATTAACCCATGCGTAATTTCTTTGCTTGAAAAGTTCAGTTCTTGTGGTACAGATGATGAACTCTTCATGGTGACTGATGAAGGATTGGAGGAAGTAGTTTCGCCAGAGAGCAGATTAGCAGTCTTCGTTTGATTGGAGAACGAAGTATCTACATAGCCTTCTGCCACGGTACTCGATTTCCATCCTCCCAATCTCTTTAATTGTAGAACATCTCCTCCATTGTTTGTGAACAAAGTTGCTGCTGTACGCCGAAAACAATGCCAGGTATACTCGCCGACGTTATTTAGTTTCAAAAACGATGCTATTCTTTTCGGAAATTGCGATATGGAATTGTGTCCAAAGACTTGATTGGTAATTTTTCCAAATCTCTTTTGCATGAAAAACCTCTCATTTTGAATTCGTTCCATATATTTCTTTACAATTTCAACCCATTTAGTGTTTGATATCAGAAACGATCGTGCTTGATATGTTTTTGTGTGAGGAATGATGATGCTGATCTTTTTTTCCAAAATATCAATATCTTGGACTTTCATCTTAAAAAGTTCATCACTTCTGCAGGCTCCCGAAAGGCCAATTACCAAACCAACCTAAAATGTTGTAAAATATTAATAAAAATAACTATTTTATTAGTGTTAGAATAATAACCTTCAGAACAAGAAATTCTTCTGGTGCTTCATCTAAGAAAATATCAACATTTTCTTGGGTAAAGGTATTTGATTTCTTCGATTTGTAATTGGCATTTTGCCTTTTTAAAAAAGCCACTAGTTTTCCATACATTGATATGTCAACCTTTGAGGCCTCGGTAGACCAGCGGTAAGGTATACCGCTTGTAAGCCGAGGATGTGGGTTCGAGTCCCACCTTGCTCTTGGGTGTTGTGTATGTCAGGAATTTAGTGATTCTATTTATAAAGATAAATTGTTGGGTAATGTACTTCGTTTACAAGCCCATTGGCCGTTCGGAACCGGCGTTAAACTGTAGGTCCCTCGAGATAAAAAAAAAAAAAAATGTCAACCTTGTTATCTGATAATTAAGGTTGTTTTTATCATGGAATACGTCGTCCATAAGGTTGACGATTTCTTAGTCTTAGCCATTTCACTGAAGTAGGCAAGAACGATGTTTTCCGATGCAGCTTTTGTGACCCCTTTTTTGGCGCACCAATCTCTGTACGTATTATATGCTTTATCATACCTCGGTCTACTTTTTTGGGGCGTAAGATTTTCTTCAGCTTTCTCCGCTGCTTCCTTTATGTCTGGCGGTGTGCACTTCAGCTCTATATCCGACATTTTATAAAAAAAATTAAATTACACGGTCCGGACACTGGCAAGAGCTGACAAATTTGAAGTGTTTATTCCCCGCCTACTCACTATTGGGAAAATAAGTTATTTGTTGTTAGTTGTCATCATCATTCTATGGTTGTCTTTGTAATTTTATTGTTGACGTTTGAGAAAAAATAATGAAAAATTTGCTTTTTTCCGAATTTTTGTTTAGCAGATTATAGTTGTAAATAAAATAGCATACAAACCTCGGTGAAAAGTTACATCACTGTCTCGAGATATTAGTTCACTTCGGCGCTACGCGCCTCAGTGAACTAACTCTGTCGACAGTAATGTAACACTTCCCACCCCGGTATGTGATATACTATTTCTCTAGTTCAGTACAACCTATAAAATAATCGAAGGCTAAATTTCGGAAATTTTATTTATAATTAATATCCACTTCTCTTGACGGTGCTTTCGCGCATGCTCCTCTCTCTCACTTCCTTTCCCAATGTTTGGAAATATCAATAAAATTTCGGAACTCGTAGTCCATGAAGTCTAAAACAGATATAAAAACTACAACCGCACCTCACTGATGAATTTCGATTCAGTGCAATAAAATGTAAATTTCGGGAAAAAATGGGTAAATAAAGTTGAAATTAGTAACAATTTATTTAGTACACTGAACTAAACTAACTAAACCCCTCATAACTTGATGAACTACCCATGTATCTATATACGAAAGATAGTTATAACTGATTTATTGGGCAGATACTTGAGGAAAATCCATTATAATATTGTAAATAAAACTTCACAGTTTTTGATTTTCGCTACCTATATTTATAACATTATGGTGTTATGGTTAATTATGGGAAATCCACTTAGCCCTCTCCTTGCGAAAATATTCATGGATAATTTAGAAAATCTAATTCACAATAATAAACTCACTAAGAATTGCCTTCACTGGTATAAATATGTGGACGATGTGATTAACCTGCTTCACAGGGACTACAAGACAACTTAGTTCCTTTCTAAATTTTATTAATTCATTACATCCTAATATTTAATCTACTTTTGAAAATGAAACAGAAGGTTCTATTCATTTTTTTGATTTGACAATAGAAAGAAATAGCAATAAACATGCATTTTCGACTTTCCATAAGCCATAACATTCGGACCTCACGATACACAATTCGTCTTTACATCCTTACCAACATAAATTAGCAGCATTTAAAATCATGATAAATAGACTCATTTATATACCGTTATCACAAAAAAATTACACTACGGAATTACAAATCATTAAACAAATAGCGCACAATAATGGATATCCTCCAAAAATAATAGATAATATTTTAACAAGATTGTATAAGGCAGCCATTTTTCAAGTGTATCCGAACGCAATATATAATGATAAAATAATGATTATTAACTTATATAGGTGACCCAACACTCAAAAATTTCAACTTTTTTGTCAAATCGAAATTTAAAATAGCATTGAAAACTCAGAATACCATTGGAAAATATATTAAAAATTCCAAAGATAAAACTACACAACAAAATAAATCAGGGATCTATAAGCTAACTTTTGGCTCATGTCCTAAAGTATATGTTGGCCAAACTGGCAGGAACTTTGGAGTTCGAATATCAGAACATAAAAGAAGTTACGAGAAGGAAAAATTAGATTCTACTTATTATCACATCTCCTAGAACACAATCATATTTTTAATAGTGAATTTGAAATATTACATATAGAAAAAAAAGGCTATAAACTCAATTTATAAGAAGCTCTCGAAATTAATAGTATGAAACAATCCAATAATTTGTTGAATGACCAATTATATATGAATAATTTACCGTTGTTAAATCTTTTCTAGATGTAATATTGAATATTTGTGCCTATTGTGTTTTCCCAAGTCATTAACAGTTTGTAATTTCTACCTGCTAAGTGATTACGTTTAGGTTTTTCCCCATTCCTATTGAATCCTAGTTTCCTTCATCTTTCAATATTCTCGTTGTAAAAATTAGTATCTGGAGAAGCCACCGTATTTTGGCGAAACAATTATTATGTTAACAAAATATAGTGAAAATCAAAAACTGAAATTTTATTTAAAATATTAAAAGATAATTATAATCTATATGAACAAACTAAAAAAAACAACAAAAATTTATAATTATATCTTTAGATCTTAAAAACAGGTCAGTAGGTAGCCTTTTCGTTGTTTTTTAAAGTCGGTTAATTTTTTTTAAAGTTCACTTATTTTTGAATTCTATTATTTGTTCCTTTTTAATGCGTCGCCAACAAAAGCTGAATATTTTTGAAGTATAATTCATATCATGAATTTTCAGTCTTCACATTACCATCTTTATATAGATTATTATTCAAATTCCTAAGCTCCTCCGCCATTTTGTGCAAAGTTACGGCAATTGAACGTTTTTAAAGCTGTAAGAATCGTTTTTTACTTTGTGTTTTCTAATTTCGATAAGACCTAAGAAGAATAAAATTAAAAATAAAAAAAACAAATTGTTGGCTGATGACACAGGTCAAGGCCATATAGGCAATCTGCCTATTGATTAGAAAATATATACATACATAGCTAAGTACAAAAGTGACTTCAGTATAAAGTATGAAAAATCGTCAAAATGTTTCAGGTAATGAACGGGTAAACAATGCAGTTTGATATGGGTTCGTTACCTTAAATATGTTAAGGCTAAACACCATATTATTAATATAAATCAATTTTTCACAATGGCTTCATTATCCCAATTGTGTTCAAGATTCCGATAATTGATTTATTTTGATGATCTCTAATAATGATGTTTTTACCAAGTGATTTATAGATGTTCATTGTTATTAAAACAATGGTTAATAATAACAGTTTACACATTTATATAAACATAATTGTTATTATTTACCATTGTTTTGATATGTTTATTAATTTACACCATGTATCGGCCCAATCAATCCAAAATGTTTATTGTTATTTATCTAATAACACTCCGATCTGAATATCTGTTATTCATTGTTCATAATTTTCGAATTATATTAGAATATCATTATTTTGTAAATATATCATCTAAGACAAGAAATTACATTTATTTTTGGCATTCCATCATGCTAGTTATTTTGAACAACTATTTTTTATTCACTTCGTGATGGAAGGTTAGGCTGATCATTTGGATAGAATGGCTACACCCAAATATATTTTTTTCATCTTTAGTTCTTACACCATTGCTCAAATATCAGGATAAAACTGGAAAATAGAAAATTTCGTTTCAACAGTTTCATGGGAGTAAATACAATATTTTCCCATAATAAAGTAAATAATTTCTTCATGTGCATTAGAAAATATAAGTTCAATGCAATTGACAAACGTTTGTTTGAACTGCGATTTTATAAATTTTCATAACATACTATTTCAATATAACACATTTCCGGGGACATTTTTTTTTCATTTCACGCAACTGAGGATTTGAATAACTGTAATAAGTAATTGATAATAATGTAAATTATCATATATTAACAAAAATAATTACCTTCTATACAGCATGGTGTGTAGTATGGATGAAATTTGACAAAGATTAATCAGATGTTGATTCATGAAGCGTACAATTAGTTGATGATTACATCGGACGTGATTTCTAGAACTTCAGGAAAGTAATAAATACAAGAAGAATTTACTAATAATAAGAGTACTGCAATATCAGTATTTTATTACTGTTGAAACTGAAACTTAACCTACATCATATTTAGAGTTATTTGAAATAGAAAACACTTCCCTTGCATAAGGGAAGTGTGAAGGTTTTTTCCATTCTAAAAATCTAAGCTTGCCTCCAGAAGCTTAACTTGCAGTTTCTTATTCAGAGAACTATTATCGGAACACTTAAGCACTCTATTTCCCATGACAGTATGTCAGGTTATAATTGCATAACACAAAACCCTCCCAACAGTGACAAGAGCAGCTTTGTATCTTTAGAGTTCTCCTTCATATCCCTACTTAACTCTACTAATTAACATTTCATTATTTTTATTTATAAATAAAGGACGTATCTAGATATATTGTCATGGACCTGAAGCTATTTATATACTTAGTTGATGAATATGCTAATAATGAAACAAGAATTGAATTGAGATTAGTGCTGTAGTTTGTGTTTCTGCATATTTGTGTGCATTTAATCAGTATTCTCAATTTGACAAGGTATATTAAAAATTTCGTGATATTACTACGATGCTCATTAAACATAACAACAAAAAAACTCTATCGCAGCGAGCTGCATTAGAACAGCAGGTTTTCATAACGTATCTAGTTTGAAAAATATATTCATTATATTATGATTTTTTTTCCAAATTCAAAATCTGGGGGGATCAACCCCCCAACCAATTTGTACCAAAACCAATCACATCCAAGGTATCATGCGAAACTACGTACCTACAAACTTTCAAACCTATTCTATATCTGAATTGCGCCCTTTATCGTGTAAACAAGACTTATTCCTTTCTCCAGGGGGTCAACCCCCCAACCCATTAGAACGAAAAACAATCTCATCAAAGAAATCGTACGAAACTACCTATTTACAAGCTTTCAACCCTATTGGTTCAAAATTGCGCCCGTTATCGTGTAAACAAGATTTATTTTGCTCCCAGGGGGGCCACCCCCCCCCACCAATTCAAACCAAAAACTATACCATTCAAGATATCATACGAAGCTTCCTATTTACAAACTTTCAACCCTATTTCTTCAAAATTGCGCCCGTTATCGTGTAAACAAGATTTATTTTGCCCCAGGAGGGTCAACCCGCCAACCAATTCGAACTAAAAACAATCCATTTCAAGATATCATACGAAGCTTCGTATTTACAAACTTTCAACCCTATTGCTTCAAAATTGTGCCCGTTATCGTGTGAACAAGATTTATTTTGCCCCAGTGGGGTCAACCCCCAACCAATTCGAACCAAAAACAATCCCATCCAAGATATCATACGAAACTACCTATTTACAAGCTTTCAACCCTATTGCTTCAAAA
>JARQZK010001852.1:0-18116 GCA_030704885.1 Cynegetis impunctata | reverse complement strand
TTATTTCGAGAATCTGATGGCCAAATTACCTGCAACAAAAGAAAATTATTTAAATAAGTGTAACGACTTGAAATCGGGTAGATATGAAAGGAATTTTTTTATTGGTGCGTATTTCTTTACCTTTACAGTCTAGATCAGCGGTTCCCAACCTGAGAGCGATCGCACGCAAGGGGGTAATTTAGGGAACAATAAATAGGTGGGGGGCTATGAGTATTCAAGAAAAAATTGAATAGTAAAATAAAACATTAACAAAGTTTTATTTATTTTTTCAAGTTTTTAAATTTTCCAGATTTCAATTTAAAAATGATAACATGTACTTCTATGTTTAAATGTACGTCAATGAACTTAATCAATTAAGTATTTCATTTCTTTATTCTTTAAGAAATCTGTATATTCAAATTTTTTTCAAATTTCATTTAAGAATGACCGGATAAAACTGCTTTGGTCGTTTATATATACGGTAATAAAATTGTTGGAATTATTAAAACTGCTTCATTATTTACACTTTACTTCAAATTAAAAGTAAACATACAATTAAAATGAAAAGGGGGCGATAGTGTTAATCAACCAACCTCCAGAAAGAGCCACAAAAGGTTAGGAACCACTGCTCTAGATGTATTTCAGGAAAATATGTATATAGTTGATGGAATCCGTCGTTACTACGTGATAATTTATTATTTTATTTTATTTATTTGAGATTATAAGTTGATTTGTCCTGTATGTAAAGGAGTGTATAAAGGTCAGATTAGTCGATCGTTCAAGACAAGAGTTAAAGATCACCAACAATTTTTTTCGAAAAATAAAACGGATTCGACGTTTTCAAATCATTGCCGTGGAAACCACCACCCGTTCCTACAAATAGATAACTTTTAAATTATGCACAAATTACCGAAAGGAATCAAACTAACTTACTCAGAATAATAAAAAATTTTAAAACTCAATCATAATGCAAAAAATATCTTGCTGAACGACCAGATTGACTTGATATATTCTCCTATATTTAGTTTATTCAAACAAAAATGATTTTTCTAAGAACATTTTATTGTACCAATTTGGGAAATCCACTTCGATTAGCCCTTCTCGAAATATGTTCTTCTTGTCTATTTAGGTACAGTGAATTTTTGGTTCCTAATATCATTGGTAGAGGGCGCTATGTGTTGTTATCCATATAGTACTTCAGTCGCGATTTATATTGAGGAGCAATAAGAAATATGTCAATTCACTCCAAGTCAACTAAGCTGTACTGAAGAGATCTAAGAAGATCGAAACATCTGTATGCAGATCTTGAGTCGTGGTGACTTGACATTTTCTATAATTCACTGTCGCCTTGTGAATGCAGACAGTTTGATAATTTTGAATTATTGAAGAATTTTCCATGTTCACTTTATGTGGTATGTATATGTACTTGCCTATGGTCATCTAGTATATCTTTCATGAATTTTCCTTGTTCACTTTATGTGATAAAAGATAAGTATATACCTGCTCCACACTTCTTATACGAGGAAGACGTATAAAACACGAAATAACACGGCAATCATCTACACTTTTGTTATAAACGAAATTTATCAAATACTTCGCCTGGTGGAGCTGGGGGTTTGAGTTGCGACAACGTCATATTCCCATTCAACCTTGACGTGGTGTCCGTGTCAGGGAGGTAACTTTTCGACCTACCATCATATCATAATCAGCATTATTATTAATTTATATTTGTTGAAATTACACAGAAATACGTTGAATCCGCACGCCGGGAACATAAAACATATTCGGAATGGCGTAAATACGTATACGTCCTTTGCAATCTAATACATTGTTGAGATCAAAGTTTGTCTCCGGGACACAATTTCCGGATTGTTTGGATTGTCGTTTCGAATTTCAATTACCGTAAGTACACAAATGATCGAAAGGCACGGGACGCGTTTGGAAACCGTTTGGGTAATTCGACTGAATGCACTCATTTCAATTCCACTCTGTTCCATATTACAAATGGTCAAGAATTTAATTGGTTTCATAATTCAAATGAAATGCAAATCGATGGGTGCACCCATATTTTCTGCAACGCCGCACACAAATACAACCGATCGGATTGAAATTCATTTTACACGCCGATGCTCCGTGAGAAATAACGCCGAAAAAAAATACGGAGAATTTGCAACTTTGGCCATATGGTGACACAATCGATGTCTTAATATGGAAGTAGTAGGTTCGAGTCCCGACTGCAAAAAAATTTTTGAAATTGAAATAATGAATAAGTTGGACATTGTAATGATAATAATAATGAAGACAGAAATTTAAAATTTTGACATCTCAAATCGAAGTTTTTCGTAATGTACCAATTTCTATCAAAAATAAATTTTTCTGACAAATGGATAGAAAAAACTCGTGAGCAGCAGAGCTCCATCGCTAAAGTCGTATTTTTCGCGCGAAATGCATCGCGTCGATATGTGATTCATATTTTTCCAAAAAAAAAATTCGCGAAGTGCATCGTGGTTGAGGAAAAAAGTTGAAACCATTGAAGAAACTCACCCCAACATCAACACAATCCACATACCAAATTTCAAACCTCTATCTTAAAAAAAAATTCTAATTCGCGAAGTGCATCAGATCGAGATGCAATTCGAACGGAATAGTCTCCGCGAAATGCAGCGCGGTTGGGATAAAGAGTTGAATCCAAAAATGGATTTTAAGTCAACATAAAATCTCAATGTGCGTACCAATTTTCAACCCTCGTACTCAATCTGCAGAAACTGTGGAGTTCGGCAATTTTTCAAAAAACCATGAAAAAACAAAAAATATTACGTAAAATTGTCGGCGGTTGAGAAATATCAACCAAATTTTGATAGTTTCGTTCTGCAACGAACACAATCCCAGATAAAAACAATTCAGCTCATTTGGTGTGATACGAAACGCTGGAGATGTAGACCAAGCAACAGAGCACAATATAAGTCGTTTTTTGACATCGATTCCATCTGAAAACCAACTATGCCATCGTGAGCAGGGTAATTCATAGATTAATTGTGTTATGTTTGGGACACGCAAATACCATTATTTATTTTTTTATGAACAATTTTAATAAAAAAATCGTACTTTTATTACTTTTTCATTTATAACTAATAAACTGATGGAGTAATCTGGATAGTGTCAATAGCAAATTTGTAGATAATTAAATTACGAAGAGTATGAGACCTCGCCCGACTTAATCGGATGATTAGTAACGAAGATAACAATTGATAGCCAAAGAATTTTTTATTTATTGATTAATTTAATAATTTCGTTAATTTACAACTTACAGGTCTCTGCTTTTGCAAAAAGGTTGCAATGTTTAATTACTTAAAGTAAGTAAAAAGAACGAACGCTGTACGATAATTATTGTTAACGTAATTGCAATTTTATGTATTTAACAGGACTAATTGTAAAGTAGCTACTATCGATTGAGGTACTCGGATTTCAATTTTGAAAAAAGATTAATTAACTAGACGTAAAGTGCAATAAAACTGTCATCTCGGATTTTTAAATGAATTTTGCAAAGTTAGTTAAAAAAGGGCACAAACATGGCTCCGAACAGACGACCGTACGAATATGGTGCAGTAGTGGGGGAAGTAAAGCAAAATATAAACGTCGGCGCGCCGCGAGATTGTATTATATTAAGCGTTCTCCTCTTCTCCTTCTTCCCTCACTACTGCATCATATTCGTACGGTTTGCCCTTTTTGAACTAACTTTGCAAAATTTATTTAAAAATCCGAGATGACAGTTTCATTGCACTTTACGTCTAGTTAATTAATCTTTTTTCAAAATTGAAATCCGAGTACCTCAATCGATAGTAGCTAGTTTACAATTAGTCCTGTTAAATACATAAAATTGCAATTACGTTAACAATAATTATCGTACAGCGTTCGTTCTTTTTACTAACTTTAAGTAATTAAACATTGCAACCTTTTTGCAAAAGCAGAGACCTGTAAGTTGTAAATTAACGAAATTATTAAATTAATAAATAAATAAAAAATTCTTTGGCTATCAATTGTTATCTTCGTTACTAATCATCCGATTAAGTCGGGCGAGGTGTCATACTCTTCGTAATTTAATTATCTACAAATTTGCTATTGACACTATCCAGATTACTCCATTAGTTTATTAGTTATAAATGAAAAAGTAATAAAAGTACGATTTTTTTATTAAAATTGTTCATAAAAAAATAAATAATGGTATTTGCGTGTCCAAAACATAACACAATTAATCTATGAATTACCCTGCTCACGATGGCATAGTTGGTTTTCAGATGGAATCGATGTCAAAAAAAAATACCTATTGCTTGGTCTAATGTCAATATGTACCGGGAAGAATATTTATTTGAATATTAGAAATACCTACGTAAAAATATCGGCGGACGCAGAAATTTACCCAAATTTCAATACTTTCGTTGTGCAATGGAAACAATCCCAGGTACCATATGGGTCATTCTACGATAAGATTTAGAGCCCTTTCAGACTTGGATACTGTATCCGAGATACGCGTATCCCAGATACAGAAAATACATGCGTTTATATGTACGTTTTCACACTGCATTCAGCACAGCCAACAACACCGAGAATATAAGGACCCGAGACTGCCGAGTGACGTCACAACAGGGAGGCCGACCCGAAGTCACATCGTTGTGCGTTGGATAACGCGAACCGCTAGAGCAATAGGTTTTTTGAAACTTTTGAAGGGCTTTCTGTTTAAAGAGGGTACCAGTCGTCAACTGAGCCCTTCTTTGTACCCCATTCTATTTTATTATGGAAAAACGAAATTTCAAAGCAAATACCATTACTACCAAAACTTATGTAACCAAAGTATTCAATTTGCGAATTTTGCATGACGCCAATCGGTCGTTTAATTTTTCACAGTAATTTTCAACGAGTGTATTTACTGTACAGGTAATCACAATTTTTGCAATCTCATGAATTGTATAAATATTACATTTACTATCATTATGTAGATGGTCGTTTTCTGAGAGAAATTTCAAAATATATTGAGTAAGAAATGCCCGTTTATTATGAACTGTTAAAAAAGTTTCCTCGAAATCATCTAAAATTTTGTTAAATATTATATAAGTATGCATATAAAACTATTCGTACGATAACGTCTTTGGGATAAAGCAATTTTCCGCGACTGAAACTTTTAATAAGGTTGAAATTATCTTCGACAATGAACTCATCATTGAACAATGAACACATCGTTACAGGCCCGGGAGAATATTTCAATCTGAATAATGTGACTTTACTAGTATCATGTATTTTGAACCAGCCTTTAGGCAGTTGAAATGAGTTTGAAACATTAAGAAAACTGTTCAAAATCATAATATGAAGATCTTTTTTCACAAGCTTCAAATTCGATCTTACTATTTCTAATTGCATTCGCAAAACTTTCATATTCTAATTCGCGTAGTTTTTCATCACGACTAAGCGAAATTTAATTGTTTTGATAAATAAAAAAGGACAAGTTGGCAGTTTGGTGGGCACAGCATCGTGTTTTAGTCTAGGAATTTTAAACTAACAGATATATACTCGCCGGTTCTGGAATCCGTTGCAGGTAGAACAAGTGATTATATATTCCTTGGCAAAATGTAATTCACAGACCCTAGAGAACTTCGATGGAGAAAAATTTTCCCGGCGAATAGCTGCCACCCATTTAGCACACATCACTTCATCCGTTGGAAAACGGAAAAGGTGTACTTTTGGTCCATTTTTATAGTTACCGCGGCATCCCGATACACAGCAACATTATAAATATTTCGTTTCGGTGACACACCACTACCACTACACAAAAATAGCACACTAATTAATCCTGTTACAACAAATCACAAAAAAAAACAAGGGAGAAAAACCCACGTCGCTCCTGTGAGGAAGTAAACAAACACTGAAAAAGTAGGGTTAAGCGGTGAATCTGAATTCACTTATACCTCGCTATGCTTACGTCACGCCACTCTGACGTCAGAGTCCTCAGTCCTTGTATTGTCGGTGTTGTTGGCACAGCATACCGTATCGCGATACTAAATTTCTGAATCTCGCTCATTCAGCCGCCGGCGACAGTATCCGAATCCGGGATACCGAATTATCATTGTGGCTTATGGACCTGTTCAGACTTGCATACTTTTGCGATTCAAAAAGCACAATAGCATAGGCGTACAATATTTTTATTATTTATTAGTAGAAGTGAAGTGGAATAGAACGGTTTTTCGATTGTACCATGGAGAATAAAGTTTTTGATAACGAGAAATTTATAAGTTTGGTAGAACCGAATTCTTGTATATGGGATACAAGTAATGAAAATCATTTCGACAGAAATATAAAACAAAAATGTTGGGTGGAAATTACCAAACAGATGTGTGAAAATTTTGAAGAAATGACAAACAAAATGAATATGGTAGGTATATTTATAAAAGTAATTATACAGTGCATTCAAAAAGGAATGCATAAATTCATTAGCTAAATAAATCAAATTATTATATTATTAAAAATTCTCGAAACAAGACGATTATTTGTCGAAAGCTTACTGATTTTTACAATAATCATCTCAAGATGGATAACAAAAATTAAATGAAATATTTCAATAATATCGTTTATTAGCGATAAATAATGAGTTTATTCGTTAATTTATATTGCTTTTAAGTTTTTACGGATTGCAGTGAAAACCCTTTAGATGAGCGAATTGATGTTTAATTTGTATTAATCAGTGCACTACTATCTAGTAACTGTTCGCAAACTATCAAGTAAATTGTAAGTTACGGAAATAAATTATACATGGTACACTGTAGTTAGGGCCCAGAAATATAATATACCACAGCATAGCGCACTCTTCAATGTCCATTTCATAAAAAGCACCGTACAGCACTGATATTGTACTGATAAAATTTATTTACTAAATTATATTCTAACAAAAGTATCTTGACTGTATCTGGCCTAAATTCTGTATCTCGCATACAGTATCTCGGATACAGTATCCTAGTCTGAAAGGGCTCTTAATGTGCACGGCAATCAATATAAAATACCTTTTATATTCTATATCTTGTCATTTTATACAATAAATCGCTGGATTTTAATGTAGTTTACCGATTATATCATGATTGAATACCCAATTGTAGCACATTTTTCTCAAATTACCCATTTAAGCATGAAAAAGTCTCTACCCTGGCTTGTTCCCTTGACGTTTTTGGTTGAACATATAGACATTACATATATACCTTCTTTTTCGTAGTTACGCAGTTAAAGTATATTTAACACAAATTCAAACAAGTATACTCAAGTATTATGAAGAAAAAATACAATAATATTTGTTAACTTTTAATAATTTTTGAACATTACTTTTGTCCCGCTTTTTTTGTGTATCTACCCTGGAAAATTCCGATCCGCTAAAACAAAACAAATATCCAACGGCCATTTTGCAAATGGCGCTCTATGGCACTCATTGACGACAATTTAGTAATACCAAATAAAGAAGCGGTTCAATGGTAGTTATATGTTAATTGGCGCGACGTAACACTGAGGTACAATTGTTTTAGCAGGGTGAACGTGTCTCTCCACTGGTAGGTCGTACTATTTATATAATTTGCTCAATTAACTTTGCATTAGTTGTTTGAGTTCTACAATAGTGTAGTAATTAACGTGTGACATAATGTGTATTAATCCAAAATTAAAGTGCGTTAATTTAAAAAATTCAGTGTATGAAGAAAACGCCTCTCCCCTTTTTTATTTCCCCTGGCGAGATTATTACCAGGGGAAGTACTGAATGACCAGAGGAGATAATTTGGATAATTATATGTTTATATAAACTAATTTAAAGATAGTTAATTTTCTAATTCAGATATAGTTAAGTACAATGTTTCATAAAAGTTAATTTTAATAATAGTTTTATCACATCAAATCTTTCCTTTCACCAAAAAAGTCTTGATGTCTTTACCCTGCCTTATGTCTTTTCCCTGGCTACCTAACAAATAACTAAAAATGTATAAATTGACTTTCCCTTACGTAAATGCGCACTTAGAAGAAACTAAAGTCGTAATATACGTGTTAAATCAACAAACTCCAACTTTTTTCCTTGGCCGCGCCCTCCATGTACCTACTTGAGACCTCTTATCGTAGAATGACACACACACACATATATAAATATATATATATATATATATATATATATATATATATATATATATATATATATATATATATATATATATATATATATATATAAATATATATATAGTAGTATATATATTTATAACAGACATGAGAATTTTTTCGATAATCGTGGTCTAGGAGGTCTAAAACGGGTGGGAAAAATACTCCCTGACAGCTTTCCTTCGATAAACTGCAATAGTATGTATTTTATAGAATAAAATACTACTAAAATGTTTCCTTTATGGTGCAAACTATTCGAAACTCTGTAATACACCATATAATGAAAAATTATATATTTCCAACACGGTCAATTGGAATGGAGGTCGACCAATTTTTTCCTGAACCGAATTAATCAAATGAATCGGTAAATTGAGCGATAGATTGCGTTAGCATGTACACACGTCCTGAATGAAATTCAGTTTAATCAATTTAAATCAATATTAAGCAAATTCAATTCGATTCCCAACTGCAGTTGTCGGTGAAACTGACCTCTAACGTACTGAATTATAATGATGACAATGACGATGGAGAAATACTGTACGTACACAAATACAATTCGAGTTAAATTTTCGCACTTTTGAACAATAAGAATCTATTGATAATCGAAAAAATTCTAATTAGTGTTTTAAAAATAATTAAAACAAAAAAAAACGTGAAATATTCTACAGGACACACTTGACAACGCGTGCATTTCCGAGCTTTTGTTACACATTTCCGCCGCATTGACGAAATTGATCCCAATAAAAACCCACATACCTAATGCTGATATGTAACACATCTACAATTTAATAAGGATTATTAGAAAATCACATGTTTGATTTTAACGGTTATTATATTTGACTCTATGAGGCGTTTCACCACACGGTGGCTTCTTCGGATAGAATAAATACTGAAACTTTGGTACCGTAAAATGGGGTGAAATTGATTTTGTGGGGTGAAATTGATCCCTAATTCAAATTTCAATATTATCGCATTTGGCGGTTGCAATATGCAAAAGTAGCAAGTTTGCAACCTTGTTTCATTGAGTTTAACGAACAACAAGAACGTGGTTGTGGTTTGTTCGGAAAAATATTGAAGTTTTTTCCAAAACAATAAGTTGAAAAAGTTGTCCTACATTTCCGTCGTTTTTGGTACACCGAGAACTTTCCAAGTTATGTAGAAAACCCTTTGTTTTTAAGCTCATTTACCTACAATATCATAAATAGTGATGTTTGGTTATGTATTGCATGCTGCCGGTTTGACAATGTTTAATGTAGGAACGCGGGAAATTCAAAATATCACTCGTGGGGTGTAATTGATAATAGCAGTTGGGTGAAATTGATCACAGGTGTAGGATCAAATTGATTGCCTTTTTAAAGTAAAAACAGGTGATTTTGGCACTTATACGTTTTTTTTTTTATTTTAGGGATCTAACCATGACCCGAACTTATAGAACTTATAAAAAAAAAGCTTGGGCCGAGAAGTTATAAAAACTACTCTGACGAGAACGTAGAACGTGCCCTTGAAAAAATTGTGGATCATTGATCGTGGATACGAAAAGCATCAAAAGAATATAAAATTCCATATGGAACTCTCAACAACCGGTATCATGGACGACGTGTTGGTAAAAATGGTGGCCAGTCTGTTTTCTACAACGGAAGAGAAATCCTTCATTAGGGCTATTTACACGTGTGGGGAATGGGGATTCCTTTTGACACTATTAGATGTTAGGCAACTTGCCAAAAACTATCTAGACAGTGCGGGTCGCACTGTAGAAAAATTTCAAAATAATTTACCAAGAAGAGATTGGACCTATTCTCTCCTGCGTAGATATGAAGATGATGTGTCCCATAAATTGGCAACGAACATCAAACGTACCTTTATGTGTTTTCTGTGTTTTGTTTAATCATTGTTTTGTTCTAATAGTTTATTTTTGTCAATAGATATTCAATATTCCACAAAAATCACAGATTTAGAGATTGATCAATTTCACCCCTGTCATGAAATTATATTATAACTTTTTTGTGGCCAAATATAATTTCGTCGGGGTTAAATTGTTAACACTTCTAGTTTTTGTACGTTTTTTCTATGCATTTAAATCCATGTGATCAATTTGACCCCACTGTAAGTGTAAAATTGATCAGTTGCTATTCTCATTATAAAAGTAAAAATTGAAACTATTTTTGGATTTTCTCATATAGAAGTGTTTTATATACTGTAAGTACACTTGCTCATGCGAAATTCCTTGCGATTATTGCGTTTAGAATGAAACTAGAGTTAAAAACAAAAAGAAAATGATCATTTTCGCCCCATTTTACGGTAACTTAAGCTACAGTTCCACCGGAAGAACTTCGCGAAACATTTTGTTGCTGAATATTTCTCCTTGTTGCCAAAAGTAGAAACTTATGGCAACATACGTAAACTTCTTCTTTCCACTCTGGAATAATTAAAGTTGTCAATAGTTGCATATTATTTAGTAGAAACAATCAACATTTGTTGCCGAAACATAAAGAAATGTCAACAACACCGAGAATATAAGGACCAGGAACTCTGACGTCAGAGCCTCATGACGTAGGCATAGCGAGGTACAGAGTGGTCCAAATTGGACACTTTTGATAGGAAACACCAATTTCTAAAGGAGTTAGAGAGAAACTAGCCTACATGCTTCGAGGTCGATTTTCGTGAGAAAATGAATGCCGAAAACCGCACATTGATATCTTGACTTTTTCGAAAGATACAAGGTGTTTTTCAATTTTGCGCATTTCTGACCCAATGCCGTAACTTGTTTATTTTTTAATATTTCTTATTTCTGTGAAAACATTCTTCAGGCACTTTTTTGAGAGGAATCCAATGATGTTCCTAGGTTTTTATTAAAAATATGGTTTTGAAGCTATAACATAAACTTGTATTTTTTCTTATGGACCACCCTATATTTTTTTACATATTCGTGTTTGAAATTAAATTCTCTTTTCAAATATATATAATAGTTGCTACTTATCTTTGAAAACATCCATTTTGTGGCTGTTTTCGAATTATTTTTGATGAATTTTCAAAATCTGGGTTGCCATGCCTGAATATGAAACAAATTACCTTAGCAACTACAGTCTATGCGTACTGTCAAACAATTATTATTAAATGCAGTTTGCTTCACAAGTTTAGTGTGCTTCTTTGAACTGAGTTTTGAACTTACTAGAATATTTATCTGCCTGTTAATTCAAAATGAATGAAAATTACGAAAAATATGATATGCTAAAGTGTTATTGGGAATCACATGAAGATGCTCAGGCTGCCAACAATCTTTACTTTGACCGATATCCTGAAAGGATAGATTGCAGCAAAACCTAGTTAATTACGGTTCTTTTTCAAAACCAAGGACAAAAGTTTACGATGCCAGGAATAGAGATAGGGAGTTGGAAGAAATAACGGTTTTGGGGGAAATACAAAACCAACCCAATATTTCACTTCGCAAAATGCAGTTGAATCCAGTTCCAAAGACTACAACAATGCGAATTCTAAAAAAAAATTAATTCAAACCGTATAGAGTAAGAAAAGTTCACAAGTTACTACCAAATGATCTACAATTCCGGCTCGAATTTTGCCAATGGTATTTAGGAAAATGTGCTGAAAACCAAAACTTTGGACAGAATATCATATGGACTGATGAAGCATGCGAAAGCAGCTCTGGTATTTTTAATAGATACAATTCTTACAATTGGACAATTGAAAAATCCACATATTATAGTGGAGACACAAAATCAAGGCCGATGCAGTTTCAATGTTTGGGTCGGTATTTTTAGAGGAAGGTTTATCGGTCCCTATATCTATGAGGGTAACCTTACGGCAGCGCGATATTTGGAAATATTGCGGGAATTTGTTGAACCAATAATGGATTATTTGCCATTACAACAAATTGGAGACATATACTTCCAACAAGACGGGGCACCGTGTCATAACATAACGCACACATCATAACGGCGTTTTTAAATGAAATATTTACGGACAATAATTGGCTTGGCAACCGGGGTCCTGTTCATTGGGCGGCAAGATCCCCCGATCTTACGCCTCTAGATTTTTACCTCTTGGGAAGAATAAAGGACCTCACATATAAACGCCATCCTGATTCCCGAGAAGCCTTGGAAGCAGCAGTGCGAAATGCCTTTCGTTCAATACCTGCGATAGAATTGATTAATGCTGCCAATAACGTTAGGAAAAGAAGTCAATTATGTTTTGATTTTAATGGTGCTCAATTCGAGCACATGTTGTAAATAGTTTAAAAATATTGTTGTTCTTGTTATTCTATTTTTTGATTAAATTTATTGGTTATTACAAAATAGGCAC
The DNA here is from genome assembly GCA_030704885.1 of Cynegetis impunctata. Taxonomy (NCBI): domain Eukaryota; kingdom Metazoa; phylum Arthropoda; class Insecta; order Coleoptera; family Coccinellidae; genus Cynegetis; species Cynegetis impunctata. The sequence goes on along the minus strand of JARQZK010001852.1, from coordinate 5,651 downwards.
TAATTATTCTTTTTAACAGCTGTTATGTAGAACTATTTGGTTTCGTATTCAGGCATGGCAACTCAGATTTTGAAAATTCATCTAAAATAATTCGAAAACAGCCACAAAAAGGATGTTTTCAAAGATAGTAACTAGCAACTATTATATATATTTCAAAAGAGAATTTCATTTCAAACACGAATATGTAAAAAAATATAGGGTGGTCCATAAGAAAAAATACAAGTTTATGTTATAGCTTCAAAACCATATTTTTTTAAAAAAAACTAGGAACATCATTGGATTCCTCTCAAAAAAGTGCCTGAAGAATGTTTTCACAGAAATAAGAAATATTAAAAAATAAACAAGTTACGGCATTGGGTCAGAAATGCACAAAAAAACACCTTGTATCTTTCGAAAAAGTCAAGATATCAATGTGCGGTTTTCGGCATTCATTTTCTCACGAAAATCGACCTCGAAGCATGTAGGCTAGTTTCTCTCTAACTCCTTCAGAAATTGGTGTTTCCTATCAAAAGTGTCCAATTTGGACCACTCTGTACATGCGAATTGATCATTTTTAAACTCCTGATTTTGACAGGTCCGCCATTTTGGCTGGAGGACAAACAAACCATTTACGACTATCAGTGTTCTGAGTTGTTTGCTTACGTTTATTGAAAGTAAAAGTATTAAAAAACTTTGAATCATAAATTTATATTGAAAATGGAAAGAAGTACTTATTATCAATCACTTCCTGCCGATATTAAGAGCCGCTACGATCAGAAAATCAAAATTATTGATGATATAGACCCCTATGTCTTGGAGTCCAGCTCTCAAGATTTGATATCATTTTCATCAATTCCAGTAATATCCATCATCGATATGGTTAATTATTTTATCCTCACCCACAGTTTTTATACTGGACAGCAAATGAAAGCATATAAAAGCTTTCAAATTGTATGAAGCAGGACTAGTCCAAGAAATTTATGGGAAAAGAGTGAACAAAACAGCTTTTGTGGTTATTGGCAAGGTAAGATGTATTTTAATGATATTCATTAGGTTTATTCTCATACTAATCAGTGTTCTCAATTGTTATAACTAAAAGTAAACTTTATATTTCAGGTGAAAAATTCACAACATCTTAAGGAAAAGCTTCTGAATTCATGGGTTATTATCCTAACTGACGGTAGTATTTCCAGTGGACATTGCACTTGTATGGCAGGCTTAGGAGAAGTGTGCAGTCATATAGCAGCAATTGTTTATCTCCTTCATACCCGCTCTCAGTCTAAGGATGAAGAAGCGTGTACCTCAAAGCTGGCAATGTGGCCTGTCTATATCTATATGATATGTCTATTTCTTCATATTGTTCCTCCAGAAAAAATAAATATACTTTCATGAGGGTCCTAATTTGCTGTCATATAACAATTACAGCAAAATCACTAGATACCTGCTCTACTTGCTTTTTTCGTTTAACCGAACGTTTAAACCTGCTGACTTGAGTCAGCAGGTTTAAACGTTACAACAGGATTGGCAATTGTGTACCCCATATTTTGGGTTGGAATCCAGTCAGAGTTGTCTTTATCCAATATCCAATAACCCTGCAGGAGTCCCTGAAAAATATTTTAAATAAAGAGTTCATCTTTTTTCACTTATTCAAGTAAACTTACCTGTTATAAAATGTTTAGAACAGACTCGTGCATATTTCAATTGATTTTCACTAGAAGGTCCCCCCTTTTCAATGCTTTAATCCATCTCTCTTGCCTTTCTCGTGATACAGCATTTGAATAATCACCAGCATTCTTGAGGACAGCAGGGATTCTATAAAATCTCACTTTGTCTCGGTTTCCTCTCATACCACAATTAACCACGGCACAAAACGATGGCATTTTCTCTAATAAACTCCAACAATAATGAAATAATCAGAAAAAAACTTTAAATTCGACAAACAACTCAAAAAGTTATGAAACTTGAATGACAGTTCAGCACAACTGTTTGCATAACAATGGTTTGTTTGTCCTCCAGGCAAAATGGCCGAAATCGTGTGACGTCATATGAAAATGGTCAATTCAGCTTCCACCGGTTAACCCTACTTTTTCAGTGTTTGTTTACTTCCGTACAGGAGCGACTTGGGTTTTTCTCCCTTGTTTTTTTGTGATTTGTTGTAACAGGATTAATTAGTGTGCTATTTCTGTGTAGTGGTAGTGGTGTGTCACCGCAACGTAATATTTAAAATGCCATATAGCTGCTGTGTACCGGGATGCCGCGGTAACTATAAAAATGGACCAAAAGTACATTAGGGTGGAGAGTAGGTAATCCTTAAACATATTTAAGAGTGGAGAATGATTTACATCAATTTGTTCGTTCAGTAACAGATCAGAATTATTATACCTGTTAATTTCTATGGCTTCTCAAAAGTTTAATTTCAATCTTCTATTATTAGAATTAAAGAACATGAGCGCTGCTTCGTAAACAATAAGAGAGATTCTAATAATTGTTCCAATCATTCGCTAGATGAGAATCATTCATTTAATACAGATTTCCATATTTTACATAGAGAATAGGGGATTGAAATTAAATTTCTGGGAAGTCCTAGAAATTAACAGGTATAAAAATTCTGATCTGTTACTGAACGAACAAATTGACGTAAATCATTCTCTACTCCTAAATATGTTTAATACTTACCTGATATAGTGTGAACAAGTTTTCTGGAAGGATTACCTACCTTCCACCATAATTTAATTTCTTGTTATAATCGTTTTTTTCTAGGTATTGAAAATTTTATGTAAAACTAAGATGCCAAGATTTCAGTATTTCATTCTATCCGAAGAAGCCACCGTGTGGCGAAACGCCGCGTCATAGAGTCAAATATAATAACCGTTAAAATCAAACAATTGTTTTTCTAATAATATTGTTATGGGTTTTAACCAAGTTAAGGCCACACCAATTCATAATTTAATGAGTCACAAAAATTGAAAATTCGCCATTTTCTCAATCTCATCTGTGTTGCTCACTCGAGGAAGAATTGTTTCATCTTTTCTTGTGCCCTACGCAACAAAAAGAAAATTTTTTTAATTTTTACTTCTCCAGAATTAACAGTAACTTTGCTACTAATGAAATCATTTACCAAATAAGCGTTCGCTAGAATATTTGTGGTTATATTCCGATAAGACGATATTTGTTTATAGTGGGTAGCCTTTGATCTATCTTATGAAGTCATTAGCATCCAATAAACCCATTAAATTCGTTTGTCGTAAACTATTTTCAAAATTTAGATAAAATACAGAGAGTGGTCATAAACAATACTAAGTGTGACAGAAATAGCGATAACATGGGAAATGAATTATCTGGAATTACGTGAACCATTACATTTCAATGATATCCACAACAAGAAAAGATTTATTGTTATTCAATTTTCGGCTTCTAGCGAGCCTACCAACTTCGAGGAAAATGAATCCGAAGACGTTTTCAATCCCCGATGATGATGTTGACACCCACCAAAAGAAACATGAACTTGAAAATTTACCCTGGTCTCGTTCTAGTTAAATAAAAACTGAAGAATGAGTTAAGTTCGAACGTCTTATCATATTCATATAGACGTAATTAAATCAAATTCGATGTTAAACTTATAACTGATTCGGGAATTTGAAATTTTGGGAGAAGAGGGCAGACAAAGGCCGCCTTTTTGATCCATTTTCAGGAATCAAGATGAAGAGTCAATTTTCGAAAAAAATCAAAATCAAATCAAATATGCTTTATAGTCTTAAAATTATACATTTGATTGACAAAGCGAAAAATATAGGAAATAAACAATGTAAAACATAAAAATAAACAAACATCAATCAAAAAATATACAAACTGAACAATGTAATACCTTGAAATAAAAATCACACCACATTTCCATAAAAAATATATACAAACTAGTCCTCTTTAGAGTAATAAGGTCTATCAAGAAAATAAGATTTTGTTCGTTTCCAAAAATTGGTCAAGGAAGTTACCTATACATTTTAATTCCTCTGGAAGGTGATTGTGAATTTTCTTAGCATTGTAAATGATGGACTATTTTGTTAATTCGGAGGAAAGAATAGGAAGGCGAACATGATGTTCCGAAGATCTGGTGGAATACCCGTCCTGTGACACCAAGGATACGGCATGAAAATACTTATGAATCAAGCACACAAATTCAAGTAAATATAAAGAAGGAAGCATCAAAATTCCAGTTTTCTTTAAGTAATGTTTGCAATGAGCCCTATTTTTCAGTACAAACATGTAACGAATTGTTCTCTTCAGCAATTTGAGAATGGTGTGAAGATGTGAAGAATTACAAATCCCCAGAAGGAAAGGCCATACCGAAGATGAGATTCGAACAATGCAAAATAGGCGTTTCCAATTCCCGATGATGATCTTAACCACCCCAAAGAAATAGAAACCTTAAAATTTACCCTGGTTTTCGATCAAGCTGAATTTAAACTGAAGAATGAGTTAAGAATTCGATTGTCTTATAATATTCATATAGTAAGTAACTGACATATTCGATACTAAACTTATAATTGATTCGGGAAATTAAATCCTGGATAATTTTTAATCTAATTGCAGGAAATAAGATGAAGAGAAGTGCCAGGAGAAAAGTGACCTGTGGGGCTGTTTTAGACACCGTCAGCAGGTTTTGAGACAAGGGATAGGTCCAGTTCCGCTTCAAAATACGACCAGCGCCAGGTAATTTTCGTGGCCGTGGAGGTACATTTCTCCTTATAGTATAGACCCGTACTTAGGTATTCAATAATATATGTAACGGTTATAAAGGTATATTCTTTGACAAAAGAACCTCTATAACAGTCAAACATAAAGATTTAATGAACCACGGCCGAATTTTAACCACTGGTTTTGATTAATTGATAAATCGACGAAATTAAAATGCCAGCCAATTCGCTTCTTCTCGAATACGCTTCACCACTTAATGACATTATATATTCCTCAGTAGCCCAATAATTAGAGACTGGTAGTATACAGATAGAATTCCACTCAAATTACACAATAACGTGGACTAATATAACGCCCACGTAGGACCTGTTCTCGGACGACTTAGGACGCAACGATAAGCCAACTCGAGGATCCTCCTACGAAAATTAAACTCCAGTCGAAATATAAACTATCAGAAACTGATTAAGACCATCTCGATCCCGAAATTCCGCCGCAAATGCAAATGACCATTTCGAAGTTTCGATTCTATGAAATCGCTCTATGCGCCGGCGAGGCCTCCTATGTCGTTCTCGTTTCCCCCGTCGCAGATACAATTTCGTTCTCCGACGATCCCCGCTTATGATTTTACGATACGTGAAAGTCATGAAAACTTTATTAATTTCTTTTTTGTGCCCGGTGTTTTTTTTCTTTATATCTGTTCCGTTATATGAGATTTCGAGGCCAGAAGTCCCATTTCGAGTTAAAAGTTATATGAGATATTCGGATGCCGCTCGAACGTCCGTTCCTGTTTACATTAGAGGCGAACGGCGCGACGAACACAATGTTTTCAACTTTATTTTATTCGTTACGAGGTTTGGGTATTAATGTGCGCCGTAAATTATGTGCGGAGTTATGTGCCCACCTACGTGCGCGGTTTGGGAATGGACTCGCTCTGGTTTATACGGGGTGTTCGGCGAGAGGGCCACATCGTGACTAGATTC
>JARQZK010001851.1:2500-18165 GCA_030704885.1 Cynegetis impunctata | reverse complement strand
TCAAGGGCTTTAAAAATTATTTGGAAGGTCTGCTGCTCAAATGTATTTTTCTGTAATTTCTCCAAAATTTCAGAAGATTATTATATCTTATTGGCGATTAACTCACGTCTCGTCAATTCGCATTCAATCAGATTCAATATTGAAAGACTGAAAGAAAAACCGAAAATTCAATCAATCGTTAATCAATATTCTCTTATTCAATACTATCCGTTTACGTCGCGGCGCGTCGGAACGCAGCCCCGATAATAGCGTTAAATTCAAGAAAGGAACACAAACGAAGTTACGGTTCGATAGTTCGACGAACAGAAGGAAACACAACTTCCAGATAAATTAGCATTTCTTTGATGTTCGTGCAACAACTTGAGAAACAGACACATCCTAACGCAGCGGAAGAGAAAAGGAATTTTCCGAGGACCGTACTTCATTCTGAATCAATGTCTGCGATCGAAATACCAATATAATTTAAGCCTTTGTGTTCCGGTCCTTCTTTTGACGGCGAACCTTACGTTGCGATATGCTGACATGTTGGATTGCCGTTACCGCAGGATATCCGTTTTGGATCGGAGTGGTTGTTCGATTTTCAAAGAAAACTAGGAATAAGAAGTAGTGCACGTCGATTCTGGTGAACGAAACACTTTATTTCTTCTAGGGAGATACTGTATCAAAACGGACCCTTTGTTGTCTTGATCGCATGAAATATTGATGAAATATTGAAGGTGAGAAAATGAGGGCAGAAGTAAGGGTCTAAATTCGATTATGCGGGAAATGGAGGAGTTTAATGATATACCTACTTCAAGTTTCTGTAGTGTTGATCCGGTAGCTATATATTTATCGACATAGTATATTACCACGTAAAATCTTGTATTTTGGCATCCTTGAACTGTTTTCAAAAGTCACATATAATTGCATGGTCGCAAGTCAGGGGTCAAAGGTCACAAATTTTTTTAAATTTTTTGCAAATATCTCGTTCTCTATGGGTTTTACACTATTTGTATTTATTATCAATATTGTATAGAATCAAATTCTCTACAACTTTTGTATTTAACATTTTTTCATATATCGAACTGTTTTCGAGATAGAGGGCGGAGGGCGCGTGGTCAGAGAATCATGTGAGGTCAACTGGTAGTCCCGATAGAAAACTCGTAATATTGAGGTTATAAATTATTGCTAAATTTATAATTATTATATAATTACTTATCTGTTTTTAATAAAGTGTCAATTTATTTAATAACACTCACCTGGCTGTGTAATTAAAAATTTTTGAGGAAAATAATTAAATTATATTTTAATTCCAGTCGAATTTATACTAATGACTTTCTATATAAATAAAGAAGAAAATAAATAAATTTTCAATAAATGTTTTTATTAAAAATGTCATTTTATAGATTTATTATTGTCAAAATTAATAAAAATTTCGAGAAGCAGCTCTAATTTCAATTCTCTTCTTCTTCATATTCTGTAACTGCAAGAGTGGCTGTGGCTCAAAATGTGGATGCAGTAAAGCAGAGTTACAGTGCTCCTTAGCTTGCGTAAATTTAAAATTTATTTCTCTTCTTCTTTATTTATATAGAACGTGATTAGTTCAAATCAGACTAGAATTGAATTATAATTTAAGGTTTTTGATTACACGGCCAGGTAAGTGTTATTAAATAAATTGACACTTTATTAAAAATAGATAAATAACCAAGAGAACATGAATTTAAATGAAAAAGTTAATGAAAAAATGATAATTATATATTTACCAATAATTTATAACCTCAATATTACAAGTTTTCGATCGGGACTACCAGTCCTCACATGATTCTCTGACCGCGCGCTCTACGCCCTCTATCTTCGAGGTATGAAAAAATGTTAAATACAAAAGTTGTAGAGAATTTAATTTTCTACAATATTGATAATAAATAGAGATAGCATAAAACCCATAGAAAACGAGATATTTGCACACAAAAAAATCGTTTCTTGTAACCTTTGACCCCTGACTTTAACACTTGCGACCATCCAATTATATGTGACTTTTGAGAACAGTTTAAGGATGCCAAAATACAAGTTTTTACATGGTAATATACTGGGTATGTCGATTTACCGAGATTTCCACCTAATTTGGCCTGAGATTACTGGTCTATCAATAATTCTGGATTGAATGAATTCTACACTACATGAAATTCACGTATAATATAATTTCAATATCAATTCAAAATCAAATCATGAAAAATATATAAGTTGAAAAATGGTCAAATTAATATACTACATAAAAGGATAATTTAAAGAAATTATAGAACAACTTTCCAAGGGAGCTGGTTGTATGTATTCCGCGACAAGAATTCTACATTCACAATCCAACAGTGAATTATAGAAATCGTCAGTTCACCCCGAACCAAAATCTGCATACAGCTGTTTTTACCTTACTAGATCTTATCAGTGAAGCTTGTGTGACTCGGAGTGAATCAACAATTTCTAATTGTTTCACAATACAAATCACGGTCAGGACTACTATCTGGATAAGAACCCAGAGCGCCCTCCACCAAGGATATTGAAAACCAACAATACACCGCTTGGATCGATAATGCAGAATCCTGTCGCGAGAATACATATTTCCTGACATGAAATGTCTACTCTACAACTGTGGCGTATGTAGTTCTAAAGCACACTAATTTAGCACCTTGAAAAACTCTGGACATTTCTAGTCACGAGTGGAAGTGGAGTGCGCTCCACAAATAGTTGTTGTGATATTCGCTATATTCAAAATCAAATCATGAAAAATATACAAGTTCTCGATGGTCAATTCAGTATACTACATAAAGTAAAAATGGAAAATTCTTCTATAATTTGAAAATATTAATAATAGTATATTGTATAATTAGTGGGAAAAGCATAATATTCCCAAACGACTGTGATAATTACCAGACGAGGAGCGTAGCGACGAGTCTGGTAACATAGGAGTTTGGGAATATGCTTTTTCCACGAATTATACATACTATTTTTTCTCCGATCGTTGATTCTCATTTAAAAAATTAATTAAAAAATATTTCATTCAAGATGTAATCAAGTAAATTTAAATAGGTTTCTCTATGTTCATATTGAAATATGGTTACCACTTCTGGTAACCATGGAAATTACTTTGTCATGACAAAAGTAAAATAATTTTAAAGCCGGTTTTGTTTGATTCGTTGTGATTTATAAGGAATTAAAAAAGAATTAGTAAACATGAACACTGATAGTGATAATTTGTTACCTTGCACGCCTCCTGAACTAGTAGAAGCCGCGAACGCGGCTTCACTTAATTTACTTCCGGCGAAATCCAGAGAGAAGTATGAGCTTGCGTACCAACGCTTCATGGATTTTTGCAGAAAAAACAACAGTGTATCCTTTTCTGAGAATGTACTGATGGCGTATGTTGCTGAATTGGCTAAAACAATGAAATCTTCGACGTTGTGGGCACATTATTCCATGCTTCGATCAACTTTGTCTGTTAAAAATAATATTAATATTGCCCAGTACCAAAAACTGAGAGCAGTTTTAAAACGTCAAGCTACAGGATAAAAAAATGTAAATATTAACAACAATTATAAAAATTAAAACCATACTTTCTTTCCTTTTAATGTAATAATCCATTTGTTACATTACCGCACGCTACAGCAGTGCGGTAAGAATATTAGCGCACTGTTATTTTCTTATTGCTTAGCAACTGACCACTATTCTGGAATGTTGAGCTTTGCGCATAGAAAACAGGTCAAAATATTGTCACTTTTCCCACGATCGGAGAAAAACAACTTTCCAACGGAGTTGGTTATAATATGTATTTCACATTCAAAATCCAACGATGAATATCCCGAAGACTGAGGATGGCTCAACTGATGGCTTTTGACCAACGTCGACTTCGTGGGGACCTCATCATATCTTTCCGTATAGCCAAGTTTAATTATGCTAATCTGAGGGAACTTTTTATCTTCAACAATGATTCGCGGTTAAGAGGTCACACTCTCAAATTAAAAAAGGAGAAATTTGCCACAAGACAGAGACAATATTTTTTGGCGAACCGTGTTTTCGAGGCGTGGAATGGCTTGCCCTGCGATGTTGTGAATTCTGGGTCGGTGAATAGTTTTAAAAACAAAATGGACATTTGCTCATTCGGTTAATTGTTTCAGTGCTTATATTAGTTGTTTTTTAGTTTCTTTCTGCATGCATTGTATCAATTTGTTCATTTTTTTAGTTTTTAGGCTTACATGGGACTCTGATGTCCTCAGCCTTCATTCATGTTTAATAATAATAGTAATTATAGAAAACGTCAAGTCACCCCGACGTCAAGTCACCCCAACGTCAAAATCTGCATACAGCTGATTCGACCTTATTACCTCATCAGTGCAGCTTATTTGACTCGGAGTGAATTTACAATTTTCAATTGTTTCCCATTACAAATTACGGTCTGCACTATTATCTGGATAATAACACAGAGCGCCCGCCTAAAAGGATATTGGAAACAAACAATTTACCGCTTAGTTCGAAAATATTGAATCTCGTCGCGGAATACATATAACCAGCTCCCTTGGAAAGTTGTTCGATAATTTTTTTCTATTAATGAAGAATTTTTTTGTTTACTTCATGCAGTATAATATCAATTAACTCATTTAATCGTGAAAGTGAATATGACGTAGGGAAAGTACGATCAATATGATATGTTGAAAAGCTTTATTCAAAGTAATAACAATTGTGATATTCCATATGAGAGATGTTAGAGATTAATATAATTTTTGAATATGGCTATTAATTATTTGCTACTGAAAAATATTTTTTTATCTCAGCACAGAAAGTTTAGGTTCTAGCGTTAATATTCAAACTTAATTTTCAGTGTTATCGAAGAGAAAAACTTTTTTATTGTAAATAAACAATATTGAATATTTGAAAATTATGTTTATTACTTAACTTCTTTTTCATATAAAAATTTTCGATATGTTACGAAGATGGAGGTAATATACTCTTCAACAAAAATACATTTTTTGACGAAGCTCGTACAACGACTAATACAATTTAATATACTTTGGATGAATTATGGGTTTTAGGACACACAGGACTTTCTCTCAACAATACGTTTTTTCGTTAAAACTAATAATAAAAGGGTTTTCCATATAACTTACGTAAACACACTATATATATATATATATATATATATATATATATATATATATATATATATATATATATATATATATATATATAAAACTTGGTTCACGGAATGAACCGCGTAAAAGATTTGAAAAATCTCGACGTTTCGGCTCCTTTTGCGAAGCCATCTTCAGGAGAATTAGAAAGAAAATAGTTCAGAATCGTGGCCTCAATCTGCCTACTCCACGAATCGAATTAGGAGGAATCGGAAACAATACGATTGTTAGTGGAGTAGGCAGGTTGAGACCACGCAATCGTATTGTTTCCGATTCCTCCTAATTCGATTCGTGGGGTGGGCAGATTGAGGAAACGATTCTGAATTATTGCCCTTCTAATTCTCCTGAAGATGGCTTCGCAAAAGGAGCCGAAACGTCAAGATTTTACAAATCTTTTACGCGGTTCATTTGTGAACCAAGTTTTTCAAATACTTCCGACAGCGAAAATCTTTCTGCACACTATATATATATATATATATATATATATATATATATATATATATATATATATTTATATATATATATATATATATATATATATATATATATATATATATATTCATATCAGACATCAGATAAATTTCAAAAATTAAGATTCAGGTGGTCTGAAACGTATATGAAAAAACACTCCCGTATTTCACTGATGACTTTCATAGCAGTGCAGTAGTCTATTATTTTCGGGAGAAATAAGACTGAATAATTAAATTGTGGAGATTCTCTTCCATAGTGGCTTCATTTTTAAAATATTTTCATGTTTATCAATAAATTCTTGAATCCATTTCAAATTAGACAGGAACATAGCTCAGTCTAGTAAACTTCAGATATTGAACAAGTTTGTTGTGTATATTAAGTTAAATTTGGTTTTCCCGACGTTTTGGAATATAATAAATGATACAACAAATATTTCAAACGATATTATTAAATACTCAGATTTTTTAAATCTGTGATATATTGAATATTTAGTTCTATTTCAAAACACATCAACAACTATAGAACGATATTCGCATAAAATTTATTTGAAAAACATATGGGGTTTATCTCATTCGTAAAAACAGTATAACGAAATATACATCGGGGATTTAAATCAACTGAGCACGAATATACATAATAATAATTGTGACTGCAAAATAATTGTACATCACAGTAGTGAATTTACCGATGCGAATTCAAGTGCTCGTATCTGGTGCATTGTTTTATTCTATCATTATATTTGATATGCAGTGACACAGCTTTATCATTTAAACTTCATCTCTGATACATGCTATGGATATTTCTGTTCATTAAAATTATGTAATGCGTATTATTGTACAATTACAAATGTTGCTGGATAACATTTCTGAAACATAAGTGAACAACAATACTGCTCAGCCTGGCCTTGCTGCGGCTGAAATGTATAAGTTTATATGTGCGGAAAAAAAGTATGGACTTACCCTAATAATTTGGTAGCCTTCAGGTTTTATGGAAAACGCTCGAAAGGGTCGATTTAGCTTTTATGTTTCCTACATTTTGACTAAATTATTTTGTTCTTTTAATGACATATGTCAAAAATATGACGTCATCGACATTTTTCTCAAGAGACAGTATATAGCATGCGATACATCGTTTGAAAGCTCTTGCGTTACTTAGTATGTTTCTAATTTTTTATGCGATTCTGCAGCTCCGTTTCAAAATGGCGGCCTTCCAAAACTTGTATTGTAATGCCATTGAGATATCGAAATTTTTTCTCCATGGAATTAAAAAACAAGCTCAGGCCAAGAAACTTAATGTAAGGACAGGAATTGAATGATAAGGCCTTAGTATTGTTTGAGTATGATGATTGATTGTTTTTTTCTGATAAATGAAGAAACAGTTATTCTTTTACTAGGAGTCAATTAAACATAATTTTCACAAGTTTACCGTCGCCATTTTGAAGCGAAGCTACAGAATCGCATAAAAATCTAGGAACATACTGAGTGGAGCAAGATCTTTCAAATGTTGTAACGCATGCTTTATACTGTCTTTTAAGAAAAATGTCGATGACGTCATATTTTTGACAGATGTCATTGAAAGAACTAAATAATTTGGTCAAAATGTAGGACACCGAAAAACTAAATTGACATGTTCGAGCGTTTTACATAAATCCTGAAGGCTACCAAATTATTAGGGTCAGTCCATACTTTTTTCCACACTGTATATATATATATATATATATATATATATATATATATATATATATATATATATATATATATATATATATATATATATATATATATATATATATATATATATATATATATATATATATATATATATATATATATATATATATATATATATATATCTATATATATATATATATATGTATATATATATATATATATATATATATATACAGGGTGATTCACGGTGGACGGAACATTAGACGTTTCTGGTGAACCATACGACGGATCACTTTGAAAATTTACTGGAGGGCATAGTCGGACATTCTCTACTCAACTAAAATTTTTGTTGTTGCGGTGTTGCCACTTTTATTAGAAAGTAGTAGCAACTTTGATTTTTCAAATGAAACACCCTGTATATAATATTATTTTTAAAATCATGTATTTGATGGCATATTTTGACGCAGAATTAGATTCCCTTCAAAACTATATCAGGGTTCTCTATACCTATCTCTCATGTTTTTTACGCAAAAGACGTTTTTATATTCTACTCATGAGTGATTTCTTTACCTCAAAACTGGAACATCCTGTATTGTAATGAAAACAATATTCATTAATTTTAAGAATTATGCTTAACCTGAAAATTTCATGCTAATATCCATCTAGATATGTCTGGCCAACGAAATTATAACTATATATGAATGTGGATATTTTAACGAATTACCATTCAGGAGGTCAGATTGAAACCCCGGGTTCGACTAGTTTGCCTTGAGTTTTTCTCAGTGGTTTCTTCATGATGTAGAGCGTATGTAGCTCAAAATAATATAACATGGGTACTTTTCAGGACAAAGCTATGCTTTTTGTCATAGAAAAATAAGTATGATTCAGATAATTGGGACTAGGCCAAATGGGTTCCACATAAGTTTCAGTAAATCTTTTATAACTAGGTAGGTATATTGTTGCTCTGAGTTCCTTCACACAATTTGGACTTAAGACTACATAGTCAATCTGTCAGATAAATCTTTAAAACTTTTCAGAAAAGTTCAACTGGTGTTCAAAATTTCACGTTATGAAAATGAAACAAAAAATTATCTGAATGCTCTAAAAAAGCACCAACAATTCTTTTTGTTGCAGTATACTTTCAAACATTCGTTGAAAATTCAGGTCATATTTAATAAAGTAATTTTTATCTAACGAATAACTTCATAACTCTCAAGAATATAGACTATAAGTATGCAGACCTTCGAGTACCAAAATGTAAATAATATACATGCTGCTATACGTGCACATAGACCTCTGTATTACTTGTTAACCAAGTGTTCGAACGGAATTTATTGCACCTATTAAAATCATAAATTTGAAGCACATGTGAAGTTGTCAAATTAAATGAGGGTCAATCCGGCACGTTTCAATAATTATCACAATTAATGATTTCGACCACTATTTTAGTAGACGCTATTTTAATAAAGCCAAAGTGAGGGGTCAGCAGGGTGGTTTTATATCAAAGTTTCAAATTCAGCAGGCTATAATGGGGCTGTTAACGTAGTTTACGGACGGGGAATATGCTGCTATGTTTGAAATTCCATTAAGAACTCTTAATGTATTATCGAAATTCAACGTGATATATTCGGTCTATTCGGTAATTATGTGCTCTCATCTGTAATTAAGAGGGAATATATAATTGGATACAATACAATACAATTTATTCATTCCAATAAGTATTCTTAATACGAATTAAACTAGTCGAAATAAAAACAATACAAAGAAAAAACTTTGACAATTCGAAACAAAGAAAAATAGCTTCAAATACTACACAAACTTACAAACTCATTAATGGAATATGGTTCACAATCAATAAGATATTTATATAGGTGCTTTTTGAAGACCCCGGCGATACTTTCAGTTAACCGCCTAGGCAATAGGCTAAAAATTCGAATAGCCATATATGAAGGGCCATTAGCAAACCTAGAGCTATAGTGAATAGGTAGATGAAACCAAAATATTCGTCGGGTTGCGTTTTTGTTTATATATTTGTTAAAATAATGCGGATGCAGTTTTGAAAAGATCATAAGTCGATAGATATATAAAGCATGAAACGTTAAGATATTATTAGCTTTAAAAACACCTCGACAAGAACCTCTGTAACCTAAACTGAACATAATTCTCGTAGTTTTTTTCTGAAATAAAAAAATATCTTTCGCAGAAGGCGAATTACCCCAGAAGATAATACCATATGACATAATAGACTGAAAGTTAGAAAAATATCAAGTGCGAACACAATTATAGTTTATCCTGCTTTTGATGACCACAAGGGTGTATAGGATAGAGCTTAACTTTTTTCTAGTTTTATTAACATGTGGAGACCATCCTAGGTGTATGTCTAATGTAATACCTAAGGAATTGACCATTTCTCCTAGAAGGATATTGTAGTCATCATTAATACACAAAGATGATGGGCACCATTTGTCCATCTCCTCAGCCATCGTAACACCAATCTTCAAGCACGATTCAACATCAGTAGATGCAATGAAGAAGTTGCTATCGTCAGCGTAAAAAATGGGTGTGCAGCTAACTGCATAGCCCACATTAGGACGAGTTTTTATGTAAATAACAAAAAGAAAAGGGCCAAGCACGCTTCCTTGAGGGGCTGCTCTTTAAAGGCCCCTATACTCAGAGTGGTACATGTTACCACCTAAGTTGATTATAACTTTCTGTTGCCTATTATTCAAATAGCTTTCAATAAATCTGAGAGAGATATCCTGAATGCCATTTGACTCCAATCTTTCAAGAAGAGTTGTGTGTATGACAGAGTCAAAGGCTTTAGATAAGTCAAACATCAACGCCGAAGGAGCCTACCTATTCTCAAGAGCAGAAATAATAGCATTTAATAGCTCCAAAACTGCTGTTTCAGTGCCCTTGTTTTTTGTAAGTAAAACCATGTTGAGAGCAGGATATCACTTTAAATTTGGAAAAAAAGTCCAAGAGCTTGAAAGCCAACATTTTTTGGAAAATTTTAGAAGAGCTGGATAGAATATGAATAGGTATATAATTGGATATAATGAAATTTTTATTCGAAATGGAATTATGAAACCAGATAAGAGATTGATTTATTCAATGGTTATTGAAAAAAAAACACGTGAGCTGTAGAGCTTTACACTAAGGTCGTATTATTCAAAAATGAGATCTCCTCGAAGTGAAGTGGTTACTATTCGCCTGCTAGATGAGATGAGAATTGGCCTGGGCAAAACCACCGCGAAGTGAATCGCGTGAAAAAATACTTCAAATCTCCACATTAGATTTTGAATTAAAGTTACCTTTACTTGATGAAAATTCATATTAAGAAATAAGAACAAGTTTACTAAAACTAAATTTCCACTATATTAACAATTCAATGATAATTGTTTCGACAACACTACAAACTACAAAAAGGTTTGTAACTAATTCTGATGAAGACACTGTGTTGTCGAAACAATTATCATTTAGCTGTAAATATAGTGGAAATTGAGTTTGAATCAACGTGTTGTTTTTTCTCTACATTAGAACTGCGGCATTTGAGGAAAATAATTGAAACCTACGAACGTTCGTACATCAACATCGATTCAATCCCCGTACGAAATGTCACATCTCTAACAATCTGCAGAATCTGTGGAGATGTGCAAAATTTCAAAAACAACTGAAGAACATGCAACTTCTATGTATAAATTTCGGCAGTTTAATAAAAAAAAATTCACCTCCAAACATACCTCCCTAATACGAACTCAATTCTCGTAAGAATTTTCAACCCTCTTATTCAAGTTTGGTGAATCATACTTGAAAAACCGATTTTACCTCTATGCACCCTCTGAAGCGACCGAGAAGGCTTACTTTCGGATATGTAGTTTATAATTAGCAAAACTTTCGCTCAAGAATTTCTACCCATGCACATTTTTTTTGAAACTTCGATTTTCTTTTTTAATTTGGGATTACATTTCTCTCATCCGATCCTACGCCATTCTGTTGGGCATCCGATGTGAAGTATATTGTTGACAGTTATTGTATTATGATCTTAATTTGGTGAATTAATGAAATTTCAAATTGATGAAAGAATAACAAGTATGTTAAAATCCCTTTACCACATTCAAACTCATATAAAGCGTGAATCGTTATATATATATACATATATATATATATATATATATATATATATATATATATGTGTATATATTATATAAAATATATATATATTATATATATACATATATATAACATTATATATATATTAATATAAATATATATTATAGTTATATATCATATATATATATATATAATAAATATATATATATATATATATATATATATGTATATATATATACATATATATATATATATATATATTATATATATATATATAATATATATATATCTATATATATTATATATATATATATATATAATATATATATATATATATATAATTATTTTTTCGAATTGTTGTTGCCTGTGATTTATTTTTAATCTCTTGATAATTATTAGAAATAACAGGCTGGTTTAATCTTAAAAAACTCGATTTAATTAATAAGTTGACGTTCCACTATGACATTATAGTTATTCAAAACTTTTGAAAAAAATTGAAAATTCTTTGACATTTATTGACTTGAAAAAATTGAATAGATAAGATTGATCTGTTTTGTTAAAAATTCTTTCGGATGTAGCTGTTCTTTGTTATTTATTACGTGCTATTCAGTCTAATATTAACATTCAAAATTGTTATCATTAGAAGGCAAGGGAAACTACAGAAACCTTTACCTATGTAATGTTCGAAAATAATAATAATAGGGTACTATTCATTTAATAGAAAAGAAATTGGTCACGGGAAATATTAAAAAAGTAGAGTAGAATTATCGGTATAGAACGTTTATATGGAAGCAGCCGTTGACACGTGTTTCGGACTCTTTGGTCCTCATCAGAACGGCATAAAAATAAAATCACAGGCAACAACAATTCGAATAAATAATTAAATATTGCAAGCTGAAAATATGGCAATGATCCCAAACTACATTGTTTTATATTGTAAGTACCTCTTTTCATTTAAAAAATTTGAAATTCTAAATAAAAATTTCATTAAAAACGGCTACTTCCATATAAACGAACTATACCGATAATTTTTGCTTTACTTGTTTAATATTTCCCAAAACTAATTTTCTTTTTTAATGTTAATTTCCTCTTTCTGAGATCTCTCGGATGGAATTAATCGCCTCCGTGGCAAAGTTTGACCAAGTCTCCTATACCGGAGAGTTCAAACAATAAACCACAAATAAGTGATTTCCTTCCATAACAGAGGATTTTATTATAAAAATTTCATTAAAAACGGCTTCCATATAACCTAACTATACCGATAATTTTTGCTTTACTTGTTTAATATTTTCCCAAAACTATTTTTCTTTTTTAATATTAATTTACTCTTTCTGAGATCTCTCGGATGTAAATAATCGACTCCGTTGCAAAAGTTTGACCAATCTCCATACCGGAAGAGTTCAAACAATAAACCACAAATAAGTGATTTTTTTCCATAACAGAGGATTTTATTTATTAGACTATTTTCATCTCCAAATTTTTCAATCCAATACTTAGCTACGCCGTTCTGATGAGGACCAAAGAGTCCGAAAACACGTGTCAACGGCTGCTTCCATATAAACGTTCTATACCGATAATTCTTTACTCTACTTTTTTAATATTTCCCGTGACTAATTTCTTTTCTATTAAATAAAATAGTACCCCTATTATTATTATTTTCGAACATTACATAGGTAAAGGTTTCTGTAGTTTCCCTTGCCTTCTAATGATAACAATTTTGAATGTTAATATTAGACTGAAATAGCACGTAATAAATAACAAAGAACAGCTTACATCCGAAAGAATTTTTAACAAAACAGATCAATCTCATCTATTCAATTTTTTCAAGTCAATAAATGTCAAAAGAATTTTCAATTTTTTTCAAAAGTTTTGAATAACTATGAATGTCATAGTGGAACGTCAACTTATTAATTAAATCGAGTTTTTTAAAATTTAACCAGCCTGTTATTGCTAATACTTATAAAGAGATTATATATATATATATATATATATATATATATATATATATATATATATATATATATATATATATATATATGGTAAGGGAAACCATCAATAAAATATTTTAAACCTATTTTGTACATTAAGTGTGTGAAGGTTTATGTGGTTCCTTTCCATCTAATATCAACAGACCTGAATATTGATATTGGACTAAATAGCACGTAATTAATAACTGAAGACGGCCACAGCCGTAAACAAAAAATTTTTGAAAAAAAGGTAAATAGTACCCTATTCTTTGACTTTTCAAAATCAGAATAATTTGAACCTATTTCGAACATTACGTGGGTAAAGGTTTCTGTGGTTTCCCATACCATCTAATAATAACAGATTTGAATGTTGATATTAGACTGAATAGCACGTAATAAATAACAAATTTTTTCAAATCAATGAATGTCAAAGAAATTTCAATATTTCAAAAGTTTCGGAAAAGCCACGAATGTCGTGGCGAAACGTTAACTTTCTAATAAAATCGAGTTTTTTGAGATTCACCAAGCCTGTTATTGCTAATAATTATCAAAAAGTTAAAAATAGTTCACAGGCAACAACAATTCGAATAAATAATTATATATATATATGTATATATATATATATATATAGTTATTGGAAATCATCCTAGCGAACCCGAATTCGTAACAACTGGTGTCAGAAGTGTGGGATGCCAATAACCAGAAAAATGGAATCGATGATGGAAAAAATAATGCAAAAACTCGCCGAACAAGAGGAACAACGCCAACGGGAACAGAAATGTCGAGAACAGGAGAAATTGGAATAGCAGAAACGTCGAGAACAGGAGAAATTAGAAGAACAGAAATGTCGAGAACAGGAGAAATTGGAAGAGCAGAAACGTCGAGAACAGGAGAAATTGGAAGAGCAGAAACGTCGAGAACAGGAGAAATTGGAAGAGCAGAAATGTCGAGAACGGGAGAAATTAAAAAAAAAAAAAAAAAGGGGAAAAAACAACTACAGTCCACTCCAGCAGAATTTGAGCAAAATCAAATTTGAATTGTTTTTCTCATGACATAGCTGTTGTGCTAGGAATAATACCCAAAAATCACTATGAAATCAGAAATATGTTTATACATCGCAATACGAGTGAAAACGGTTTTTTATAAAAATTACATTTCATCATTTTAACATGATTTTTCGAAGACGTAAGGACTTAAGTCACTATTCCCTGGGATCAGGCGTCAATCGGTGGATCGTCCACGTAATTCACTTTCTTCAGGTTTTTTGATGTAGGTTGATATTTGGTAGAAGTCTTTGGCATCTGTTCTCTGAAGGAAGTTGGTCAGGGCTTGCAAATCGTCGACCTTAGCCTTCTTGATGCGTAGTTGATTTTTTATATATTTTTTCATTATTGAAGATTGTTGATACATGCCCGAAAATGTTGTTTTGTGAACATTTTTATTGATGCTCATTTTCAAATTTCAGCTTGCATATACGCCGGCTAGAGAGAGGACATTTCGGTACACTGCAGGAAAGAATCGGCACCAAATCTGAAAATCAAAATCATGCCCACGTTCGATTACTTACAACGGAGTGGGTATCACTGGATGGTTTATAAATTCCTTCCTCCAGTCATCTGTTCTTTTCCTATCCCTGTTCTTTTCCTGTTCAACGGACTTGGCTTTTCGATGCTAGATACGAACTCATACTGCCCATGTCCATGATCACTGAACCAAACACAAACTTCGCTAATACATTTACAAAATGAACAGAAATGCAATATAAAAATAATACCTATTTCGAAGAGCAATATCGAAGAAATATATCGTTTTGCTCTTATAACACACTGGCAACGTTGCTGTGATTAACAGAGGCGAAAGCGAGACAGATGGACTTAACCTAAGTCATTATTACCATTCAGTTAATAAAAGTATCTTATAGTACTCGCAAACCGCTACTAGATGGCACTTCAAACTCATTTCGAGGAAGAAGTGGAGGGAAGTCGTTTTTTCCTAGCATCCTTAATATTGGTACATATGTATATATATATATATATATATATATATATATATATATATATATTATATGTATATATATATATATATATATATATATATATATAAATACTAGACTAATATATATATATATATATATATATATAAATATAAATATATATATATATATATATATATATATATATATATATATATATATATATATATATATATATATATATATATATATATATATATATATATATATGTATAGTTATTCTAACTGGATGTGAACTATTCATTCTAGTCAGGTA
>JARQZK010001850.1:0-18289 GCA_030704885.1 Cynegetis impunctata | reverse complement strand
GAAAGAAAAAAAAATTGTATGGAATTTGATTAATTGGCTGAGAAGAGTTTTTGTGAATATTGTTAAATAGGAGTTGTTAGGGTCTCAAGGTAGACACTCGAAAGTGAAAAACAAATTAATAGCTTTAGGCGGCTGGTTTTACTTTGATTTTTCTTTAAATCATAAGGCGAGTTGACCCTTGAAAATTTCTAAAAAATTTTCGCCTATGGTGTATTTTTTTAACACCTCTTGTATCCTCCTCAAACCCAAAACCTCACGGAGCCGCCACTGATATATATATATATTATATATATATATATATATTATATATATATATTATATATATATATATATATTATATATATATATATATAATATATTTCATTTATTCTTTCTCGATGGGTTGTGTTTGTTATTTATTTATATTTTTTTTTAGCATATAACCGGTCATTTGAGTTTGAAAGTTGACTTTTATTACACAGTTGACATTTCGACACGAAAATTAGTGACTTCTTTCTAAACTTTTGAAAGATTTGGAATTAATTATGGCCTATTAGTGCTAAAAAATGAAAAAAACATTTTGTGATGCTCGCGACTAAAAACTCACAACCGATTTCTTTTTTCGATCTGAAGCCCTCCCAAGTGTATTCCAGTTTACTTACTTCAATCTCCTTCAGATTTCTACATTGTTTGTGAGTCTTTTACGACTCCAATTTTTGAATAATTAACTATATTATTAAAAAAAACCAATTAGTACAAAACGAAAGGCAAACAATTTTGTATGCCCAAAAAATAATGAAAACCTTGCATCTATTTTTGGACAGTTCTCATTTAAGAGTAAATATTGTTATTTCGAAAATACTTCACATTTGTTAGATTCCACTTCATCAATAATTTGAGAATGTGAGGAATTCCAGTGGTTTTTTTGATTTTTAAAACATATGCTTTTCTAAGATCATGCTGATTTTTATCTTTTATGGAAATCCATTTTTATAAACACATCTTCCTAAATAGTTTCATTTCTCAGATAACTTAATTTGAATCTTCATAAAGAACCTGCAATTCGACATTTAT
Organism: Cynegetis impunctata; assembly: GCA_030704885.1. Taxonomy (NCBI): domain Eukaryota; kingdom Metazoa; phylum Arthropoda; class Insecta; order Coleoptera; family Coccinellidae; genus Cynegetis; species Cynegetis impunctata. Next base: position 17,236 of record JARQZK010001850.1, on the reverse strand, counting down.
TTTCATTAATACATAGGTACCTATATTCAAACAATTTTAAGTTGGCTCTGAATAGATCAGCTTAGGCTTCATATTATCTGCCTCCCATGTTCTCACAAATTAGCCGTTATGCTATACAAAACCAGAATGAAGTTCATGATTGATGTCTCGTTATCAAAACTCATTGTCTCACTACAACAGATGACGCGAGTATGTAGATGGAGGCACACTGGAGCGTGTCGTTTGACCCTGAAAATTCAGACTATGAGGATGGATAAACAGTAAACACAATAGATATATGAACTGAATAATGAGCCAAATGTTTTACTTCACACATCAATACAATTTCATTTTTGATTATTTCTCTCGGATTTCCATTTATAACATGTAGGTATGGATGTTGTCGCAAAATTTCACAAAACTAATTGAGATATCAATCAAATTGAAAACAAATAGCAGGTACACAGTTTTACATTCAGATATAAATATCGAATAAAAGTTAAGTTACGAAGTGCAATATTATATTAAAATGAAAAAATTTTAGTTTCATTTAGAACCAATAATGAATTAAAGAGAAGAAAATGCGTCCGAAATTCCATTCAACCGAAGACCCAACCTAACCTTAGTTTCATAGAACCAGTAGTGAATAAAAGAGGAGCAAAATGGTAGGAAATTCCATTCAACCGATGTTTTCGAATTATAATAATAAATCATTTAGTAAATTTAGCTTTGCCTTAATGTTTGTACCTGAAGATTGTTACAGTGCTAACGAAATGAGTCATGCATATTTAAATTTGGATTTGCCGAACATTTCTACATATTATATGTATTAAAATATTTCTTCAGTTTGTCAACAAATATCAGCAATTTCAATTCAAATAATTATTTGTGTTTGTAAGGAAAGTACTAATCATTCGTTAAATAACTCAAAACACAAATAAATTTGTTCTTTATGGTTATTGGAAAAATATTAATTTTTTTTTATTTTCCACATGAATATACATGATAATGGGTTAAATAAAACACCAAAATAAACCAAATTTCTACGTTTCAAATCTCGTAAGGATATATTACTTGATACTGGGTGTTTTACCACCGATATTACAACTAAGGAATACGCCAGCAGTATATCTTAGGATATATTATTTATTCATTTATCGTCTTTTGTCTTCCTCAAGTTGCCAGAAAGGTTATTTTTACCATATATCAAATAAAAAATAATACTAGGCATGTTGATCCCTTCTTCCTTCCAATACAAGAATGGAAAGAGGATCTCTGTATATTGCCTTACGATTTTTTTATTTGCTTCGTGAGCATTTGCAAGGAGTTGAAGATTGTAGGTTATTTAGATATCGCATTTATAGTTTCATTTTGTACGGCGAACCTTTTTCAATAACTGTATTTATTACATTTTGTAAATAGTAAGTTCTTTTCTTTTTGACTTGTATCTATTTATTCAGTGCAATATTGTTATATCTGTAATGTGAATAATTGTTGAGATTAATAAATATTATTATTATTATTATTTTTATTATTATTATTATTATATTAAGTAAGAGTTAGTTCTTAGGATACTAAAAATACAATAAATAGAAGGAGTAGAAATAAGTATTGAGGGTATTCAAAGCTTAAATAAAAGCTTTGAAAATCAGAAAGAACGAAAAACGTCTCCAAGCTATTATGAGTAAGTTCATCAGTAAAAGAAAATAATTAATATATTTACTATCCGCAGATATTTTCAACTTATACAATGTTTGTGTGAAAGTTTTACATGTATCTTGGAGAACAATTGAATTCGACAACCATTCTTCTACAAACTATTCCTTTGTTCTCAACTTTCAGCTCATATTCATGGCATGGATTCTGAAACTTAATCATATTTTGACAACTTTGTATAGAGAACAATAATTGTTGTGAGATGTCTAGCAGAATTCGATAGATATCTACTCTCCATTATATATAATTAGCCCTTAATAATATATTAAATGAGAAACATCCTTCTTCCCCAATTATATAGTATTGAATATTAAGTTTTAAAAGATTTCGTCAAATTTGTTTTTGTTTCCAGTGCATCTCCGAAACAATTTTTTGTAATTTGTTATAATATAAAGAAAATTTGATCAAACTCAATTTTATTAAGAGCATTTTTAATTGACACCAAAGTTATTAAACTGATTTTATATTACAATTCACTTTTTGAGATTTATTAAAATTATGTAACATTTGGTGAATTTCAAGCTAGTCTGAGATTTTCACGATTGAGTGTGTACATAAAACCCCAGTGCATAAACTTTAGAGTAGTTAACAAAGATTCTTTAGTATCTAGTTTTATCATCATGGTATTAGTCATATATGGTAATTTTTGCTTAAAAAAAAAGTGTAGACAATAAGAGAACTTTATTTTTGGCTAGAAAATAAAGTGAAGCACCCAAGCACCTCACGGACACTTGTTCTTTGAAGAATAAGCACTTTGCAGCCTAGACTGGAAATATTTTCCGTACTAGAAAGGGAACAATATCATGGTTGATTTCATTTTTACTCTACTGAAAAACCAAATAATAGTATGAAAATATAAGTAGGCGTGCTTTAAGAATACTGAATATAAAGAAATGCAAAACTATTACAGAGCAACGTAATTTTTATTTATTCGTCACAAAAATCGCAATTGTTAAATTCATCAACCTATGAGGCATCTACAACATGCTGAAAAATAATATTTTGATGAAGAAAAATGTGAGCATTGCAACATTCCTAAAGGTTATCGCATTTATACAAAAGGAGAACAAAATTCTGCAGCAGTCAGCAGATTAACAAATTCATTAGGGCACATACGAGAAAATAGTTTATGAGAAACGATTGTGGGAAAAATGTCATTCTAGTTTGTTTTCAATTCCATGAAGTAACAATAACCTTACTTTCTTGTATTGATTTCAACAACATTTAAATATACGAAATATTTCGATATAAATATTAACATACACAAGAATTAGAATGTTCCTATTTTATTTCTAAATGAATATTACTTCGAAACGTGCTTTATTGTACAATATAATGTACACAACATGCCTGGAACTTTCCGACTTCCAGGACGAGCCGTAAAAGAGTCCTGGAATCTTATCTACTCATCTTGTATGTTCCGGGACATATTATCTGACTTTTTGACCAAGAAAAAGAATATGAGAAAAATATTTCGACGAATATTTCGGACGAGATCTACTTCAAACATTCATTGTTACAATATGGATATATGAAGCAAATTCTTCCATTAATTCTTCTTTTTACTCGTATTACAACTTAACCTGTTTTTCACTTATCTAATTTCTCAAATGTTATTGAAGATAAATGAATTATCTTTCCACGACTTCGAATCAAAAACTACGAGAAGCCAATATTGAAGCCTTCAGAAGTTTGATAAGTTATGAATTTGATGAAACTAATAAATCATCTTTGTATGTCAGTACCTACTAATTAATAATTTCAAAGTTTCTTTTACATTATAATACACTAATCCGTGTGTCAATATCCTCTTACTTGTTGAGTTCTCTCGATTCTAGAAATACTCAACAATTTATTATTAAAATATTCACCTGAATAGGCGAAGAAAAATATTTTCACGAATCATTTGATTCGTTGGATACATCCCAAAGTTTGGCGAGCTGGACGAGATTTGAAATTAAACGTGTTTTTGGATTGCTGCCAATCTTCCTCAGATATATGACTTCGATATAAAAACAAATTGTTTTCTTTATAGAAGTAGAACCGTTTGAGATATTCATTCATTCAACACCACATTCACGTGAAGCAGAGTTTTGATATTTTCCTAAGTTTATCTGTAAAACGCTAATAAGTGGACAGGTGATGAGAAATTTATCTCAATTTATTGTACTGTTAGATTCATTTTATTCTTTTACAAGTATTTATATCTACTGAAATGATCTTGTTTTCTGAAAAGCAATATACTTCCTCAGTCCAGCTTAAAGTTAATTTATACTTATATTATTAGAAAAACAGATGCTTTTAACGGTTATAATATTTGACTCTATCACGCGGCGTTTCACCACACGGTGGTTTCTTCAGATAGATTGAAATAGTGAATCTAGGTATCTTATGTCCGATTTCACCATTGTCAAATTTACAGTCTAGTATTAAACATTGGTACCAATTATATGTATAAAACTTTCCAAATCAAGTTTTTAACAAGGTATTTCTCAACTAATGATTTCTTAGGTTGGTGAAATCCTATTTAGTTAAGTATCGGATTTAGGTATTTTCTTTCGTAGGAATTACTTAGTTAGGAACTTCCTTACATCTCAATGGGTGAAATCGGGACATTAGTCTTAACATTAAAATTTTAAGTACCTAGGGACAAACGATTACAACACCAAGAAATTAAATTAGGGTGGAGGTAGGTAATCCTTTCTAGAAAAACTTGCTCAAACTACATCAGGTATTAAAAATATTCAGGAAATGGAGTATGATTTAAAATCAATTCATTCGTTCAGTAGTAGATCAGAATTCTTATGAATGTTTGATTTCTAGGGCTTCCCAAAAGTTCAATTACCATCCCTTTTTCTCTATATGTTTAAAATATAGAAATCTTTATTTAAATGAATGATCATCATCTAGCAAATGATTGGAATAATTAGAATCTCTCCTCTTGTTTACGAAGCAGCGCTCATCAGCGTTCTTTGGAGATTCCGAAATTTGTATGTGTTCTACTTATTATATATATATATATATATATATATATATATATATATATAATATATATATATATATATATATATATATATATATATATATAATATATATATATATATATATATATATATATATATATATATATTAAAAAAATTTACACTTTCAGAATATATCTTGATGAATATTTCATAATTACTTCAGGAAATCGCATTGACAATTTTCTTCAAATTTTCAATAATTTCAATTAAAAATTAAAATATAAAGTATAAACTTTAAAATAAAAACACTTGGCTTATGTTTCACAATATAAAAAATATTTAGTTACTGTATTTAGCAGTAATGAAAAGTCGACATGTTTCGAGTTATGAACTCATTATCAAGACTGACTACAGGAGAGTATTGCATCGTGATTTATAAAACAGACAAAAGCAAAGGTGATACCTGAAAATCAATTTGTTCGTTTACAAGGGGTAATTGACTATTATGGGCGGAACTTATTTCGAGAATTTCGAGAAGGTCAAGGCGTTTACCCTTGTTACCTGAATGTAACAATTTGGGTTTGTTGAAATTCAGGAAGTGATTGAATTTTATACAATGTTCAGAGAAGCCAGTGGTATTTTTGTTTTGTAAAATTGACTTTTTATGTTCTTCAATACGAATATTTATATTCCTTCCTGTCTGTCCAATATAGAAAGCAGGACATTCGTCGCAAAATATTTTGTAAATACCACTGTTTTCTCCGATGTTGGATTTTTCTTTATTATTGACCAAGAATGACTTCAAGTTTCTTTTATTTGTACAAATTGTTTTAACGTTATTTTTCGATAGTCTGTTACAAATTTTGCTACTCAAATTCGGCACATAATTTATTGGGAAGTATTTTTGTTCTTCATTAATAGTTTGCGTGGGGTATATTGAATGCAACAGATACTTAATTCGTTTTTTCCCAATGAGCTTGTCGATAAGACTTTCATTGTAACCGTTATTGATGGCTAATAATTTAATTGTATTAACTTCCGTTTGAAAATTTGTTTCCGATAATGGAATCGTGAACAACCTATGTATGAACGAATGAAAAGCAGTGAGTTTTATTTTAATGTGTTGGTTACTGTCGCTGTGAATTAAAGTATCTGTGAAGGTTGGTTTGCTATAAATGTTGAAAGTAAGAGAATTCAAATTCCTAGCAATCTGAACGTCTAAGAAATTCAAGGTACCGTTTTCGTTTTCTACTTCTTTTGTAAATTGAATCGAGTTGTAGAAAGTATTTATGTATTTAAGGAAATTATCTAACTGCCTATCTGCACCGGTCCAAATACAAAAAATATCATCTACATAACGTCTCCATAATAAAACGTTAGTAATTAAATTATTATCAGCAATTTTAGAAAACAAAAATACCACTGGCTTCTCTGAACATTGTATAAAATTCAATCACTTCCTGGATTTCAACAAAGCCAAATTGTTACATTCAGGTAACAAGGGTAAACGCCTTGACCTTCTCGAAATTCTCGAAATAAGTTCCGCCCATAATAGTCAATTACCCCTTGTAAACGAACAAATTGATTTTCAGGTATCACCTTTGCTTTTGTATGTTTTATAAATTACGATGCAATACTCTCCTGTAGTCAGTCTTGATAATGAGTTCATAACTCGAAACATGTCGACTTTTCATTACTGCTAAATACAGTAACTAAATATTTTTTATATGAAACATAAGCCAAGTGTTTTTATTTTAAAGTTTATACTTTATTCTTTATGATGTTTCACCAAGTGATGTGCGAGAATTCAATCCTCAGTTATATATATATAGTATATATATATATATATATATATAATATATATATATATATATATAATATTATATATATATATATATATATATATATATATAGCCTATGCCGCATCCCGCATTTCGTTCGCCTCCTCCTTCTATCATTCCAGTCATCTTCCTCAATAGCTCTATCTCTCATACTTTTTGTACTTCCTTCCCTCCACTGTGTTGTTGGTCTTCCTCTCCTTCTTCTGCTTTGTGGTATGTACTCCAAAACTCTCTTCGGCCATCGTGTACCGTCCATCCTCATCCGTACCATAGTAACTGTCTCGTTTCCACTCGTTCTGCCGTTGTAAGAACCCGCCCAGCTTTCCTTCTAATCTCTTCGTTTCTAATATGTTGCAATCTGGAAACTCTACAAGATCTTCTCAAGAAGTCCATCTCTACTGTGTCTATGCTCCTTTTTTCTTTTCCTGCAAATTGCCAGCATTCACATCCATAAGTTAAAATAGGCTCTACAACTGTCGTGTAGATTGTCATTTTCGTACGAAGTTTCATCCTGCCTGACCATAGTAAAGAGTTCAACAAGCAAACTGCCCGTTTACCTTCCTGTGTCCTATTTTTTAATATCCTTTTTTGTTGTTCCATCTTCGGAGATGATACTCCCCAAATATTTTTTCTACTTATATACATTTTGTTATAATCACCACATAATAATTCACAGACACCCGATTGTGACAGTTTATCCGTTTTTGATTTATTCTTGTCTATAAATTGGTCTGAAGAATTGTTTATACTGTAAGCGATATTGAAATTATAACGTGAAATAATTGATATTAGTTTATTTTATGTTAACCGTTAAAACCAAACATGTGTTTTTCTTATAATACTGTTATGGGTTTTAACCAAGGAACGGCCAAATCAATTAAAAAAAAATTATTCATACTTACCTACTCCATAAAATAAACTTAGTTGAATATATATTTTGAAGGAATAACACAAATATTCTCAAGATTTTGTACCCATTGATCGATTTATTTGATGATCAATAGTCGCCAATGAAGATGAATAAAAAATATATTATATAAATATAAAACATATATTAAATTATTATCCACTTACTAAAATAACCGCTGTGCTTTTCAAGGGCTGACCTATGCCTTAACGCATGAATAACTCAAGAAGTTCAGTTTAATATTGAATTTGTTATGATATGAAGAAAACCTCAAAGGAAGGTAAGAATTTTTCCGTCATCAAGTTACGAACTTCCAAACTCAATTATCACGTCAATAGTCAAACATTAATTCCCTAGATACCTTCATGAAGAATATATTCCTTCGAGATAATCGTTTGTCAATACATCCATCGCGTTACTTTCACGTTAAATGCCCCACAAAAGTTGGAAAGAGTCCCTGAAGGAGCAGAAAAGAAGGTCAGGTGCACGCAACAAGACCCTACGTATATAAGTTTAGTATGTGTAAATTGCGTTAGTATTGAATTTATCAAAATTAGGTATCCTGCAATGCGAAATATTAATGATAACTGGCACTAACTTAGACTGAAATAAAAATATTACTGTAAAATGTACTAAGTTGTTATTTCAAAATATGATAATAAGGTGAGAAGTTTGCATAAAAAAATATTCATGTATAATTATAAATGATATGATATAATTATAAATGATATAATAAACCTATTGTGTCCATTGCACACAAAAATAACCCTCCACAATATTTTGAATAAAACTTCAGCTTTTGAATTTCACTATATTTTGTCAAACATAACAATTGTTCAAAGTAGGTATTCATTTATTAATCGTATGGCTGCACACGGCTTCAAAGCTTAGTCTAAAAGAAACAGATTAAATACACAGAATGCACACAAAATATGTATAGATTATTATATCACAGTACGATAGACTTTAAGGTCAAGATGCAGTTTAACCTCATTTCAAATTACAATAATAATAATATATATCATGTATTATTTTGCCACAAGTAAATAGTCGGTAAGGGAGTTTTGACTTCAATTTAGTGTTACTTCTTCATTGACAGAGAAGGACCATCGATGATCAAAAGTAGAACCATATAACAATCGAAAACCAGTAGAGTAAAACTCTATTCTATCGAGGAAAAAGTATTGTATTTCGATTACGTAGTTTATTCACCTATTAGCCATATCTTTTCCTTGTCAGCTATAGCTACTACTCAAAGGAATTTTACTTAGGTCCTAGTAGAAAAAAACATACAATGGGCACCGAAATAGCAGAAAGACGAAATTTAATTGTCCTATTCTTCTCTATCCACTAAATATCCCATTTATCAGACATTATGTTATATCAATAAGAAACTAGATATCATCAATTTTCTAAAAAAGGCATGTTTCACCTCTATTATTAGGACTTCTGACACAGACACTCAAATTTCTCAACGAAGATTGAAAAATGTCAGTATCAGTATTGAAAGAAAATCTGAAAGAGAAGAATCTGAGTGAGAAACTTATAATTTTTTTGTTATTCTCTTGAGAATATGTTTTCATTTCGTTTCTCATTTTCATTTCTTGTTGACGCTAAAACTTTATGGGCTATATTCCTAATATAAGAATATATTCCACAAAACTTCAATACACTTCTTATGTTTGAATATGATGTCACTAAAGTAGAGGAAAAAATGATAATCCAATATTTAGTTGAATATCTGAAGAGCAAACTATATATTCATTACTGGAGTTTAACATGAAATAGGTATTGCTTATCATTTTTGGACATCCGATATCATGGATACTTCAGAAGCCCTCAACCTCGAAAATGATGAAAGTATAAAAGCGATTTTTTTGCAAATATCATTGTTGCTCTCTTTGTAGCAGGTGAAACAAACTTCACTACATAGCTTCAGGTTGAGCCTCCAAACTTCAAGCAATTTACAATCAGTTAATACTTAATCATTTTAGCAGAGTAGTGCAAGTTCTTGAGTAATATTTGCTCTGAACGAAGTAATATTTGATATGGTTTTAATTATAAGCAGCAGCCAAACTTATAATTATATTATTTGGTTTCGAAATTATCCAAATCGACAGTTTCTGAACACCACATTACTCGAAAAAATGAAAATTGTATTCCTTCTATAAAAGACGAGAGGTGTCGTACGACACCCTTTAAGAATTAAATCCTGTTCGCTATATGTTATGTATGAAATACCAAGCACAATGAAATAAATAAACAAGGTAAGTAAGAAATTAAATGAAAAATACTTGACAGTAATTAAATTTAATAAATAAATTAAGGATAGATTGAATTGTACTAATTTGTTCAAAAAATTAACATTTTCTCACTAACTTTTATGAAAATATGAACTAATTATGAACTCTGTCAGTAAATTCAATATTAGTGATGATTGGTTTGTCTAAAGTAGAACAAATCAGTTTGTACTTTCACGAATTTTTCTGCTTTTCTTCAAAACTTGTGGTTCGTCGGTCGTCACTAAAAAGACGGAAAGTTAGTTGCATCGAAAAGATATTTTATCTTGTGGATTTTTCTGGCTGTCTAGTAAATATAGCAATTTTAGTGGAATTATGCCAAGTGTTCAACTTTAAATGATTTATAATTTTTCAAAAATATTCCACCGAGTGTCAAGCGAACAGTCAATGGGCGTTATTAAAATTTCGCATCTTTCAGTAGATATATTTTGAAATTCCTCTGAATGTAAAGACAGAATAATAATCTAGAGAAGTAGTAAACTAGAAAAAACACCCCAAAGGTTTTAAAAGTATATAATTAAGTCGGAATGGGGGCATAAAAGAAAGTATTATTAGTGAAATATTACTCCGTTGGGAAATTATTTTCTCTAAATATTGACGGTAATATTTGCTCTGAAGACAATTTACGAAACATAATCGAGAATTTAGCATATGGGATAATCTAATTTTTGGCCATGCATCCATTCAACACTTGTAATGAAAAAAATTTTCTGTATTATGTTCAGAATAGCAAGAATAAAGTGAATATAAATTTTATTCGAATAAATTGAACCTATATTTTATATTGATAAAGGAATAAGAGATATATGAAGACACAAAAAAATAAAGAAAAATATCTAAGACATTGTACAATGTTTTGCTCTGGAAATTAAATCTATTTGAATCCAATCATCAACATGAAATGAATGAAAAAGAACTCATTTCTATGTAACATAATTTCTAAATGTATAGGAACATTTCTTTGTTGTTTCTCATTCTAAGTGAATATGGGTTATTTTTCTTTCAAATTTTGGATTGATTGGCCATTACTAAAAATAATATCAAATATAACAGCCTCACTTTCATCGGAAATTCAAGTAAAAAACTTAAATCTCTCTTATCTAAGCACAACATTAACATTGCTTATCGTACCGGTAATAATTTAGGAAATCATATAAAAAGTAATAAATCCAAAGTTCATAAAGATAATAAATCAGGAGTTTATAAAATTGATTGTGGTGATTGTGATAAGTTTTACATTGGTAGAACTTTCAGAAGTTTTCAAACTAGAATTTCAGAATACAAACGTAGCTTTGATAATCACAAGACGGGTCACATTATGCAAACCATTCAATCCAAGAAAATCACGCATTCAATTTTGATTTTAAAATATTAAATGCTGAAAGTAAGGAAATTAAACTTAATTTTTTAGAAAAATCACAGATAAATAAATACAAACATTCAGGTCTCCTATTGAATAGCCAAATCGATCATACTTCAAGCCCCCTTCTTAATCTTTTCAAAATTACCGAACTACCTGACTAGCCGTTCAGAATTGGTTTTCTCCTTTTCTAATAACGATTTGTAACCATCTTTCTATTTACCCCTTCTACACAATTTGTCATTTCTTGTTTTCGATATAACAGAGAATCATAGTTAGTTTGCCATTAGCATCTGAAGAAGGTGAAGTTCCACCGGAACGTGCGTCATGCGTTATTTCTTTTAATAAATGTGTAAATTGTTATTATTAACCATTGTTTTAATATTTTTCTTTCAATTTATTGATTTTATATTTTTATAGTAAATTTTAGAGGTGCTTGAACAATTAAAAATAAAATTGATTAACGTTAACCAGCGCTGAATACCTAGACATAAGTTGAATAGTATCGAATTTGAGATTTGAGGAAAGTTATAGGATCGCTTAGGGCTGACGGATGTGGGAGAAGAACGAATGGTTTAATACACTCAAGTTTCAGCTTGATTGTAATAGTTTCAGAACTACTGACAAAAAAACGTTTGAGGTTAACTTGAAACTGAAACCCAAGGAAGGAATAACATAATCTAGTGAAGCTATTGGTCCACTGCGAATCCTAATAGAGAGTTGAAGAGCATATATAATGAATATATTTTTAGTTCAATTTGAAGCTTATAAAGGTAAAATGGAACACCCATTTTCAGGAGAAATATAGGTATCACCTAATGTATATGTAAATAAAATAGAAATATATCTTTATGTTGCTTGTTTCACATTTTTCCAAGATAGCACTTGTGTAATTTTTCGGAAATCAAGCTTGTATTCTTATTTCATTTGTTTCTGAGATTGTTTGGAAATGAAAATGTGTTTCATTAATTTCATGAAATTTCTATCATTCTTTGTTGTGAGCAATTTCACTTAACTTTCACAAATCTTCGGCTTTGGTTTTCATTAGAATTATTTATATGTTGGTGTTTTTGATTATATTATTCAGTTTATAATTTTAGAATTTCCTTACATTTTATGAGAATGTGCTTTCGATCTGAAAATTAAGCAGAGCTCTTTAGAATATGATGATTGAACTTGAACCAAATGCATTTCCATTATTCAATAATAAATCACCAAGTTTTGACCGATTTTTTCTTACCAACCTTTTTTGCTCAGAGATGAAGTATAATGACCTCATCGAATATTATAATTTTTGAGATTTGCAGTAGTTCTTGTTGCAATTTTTAATGCTTTTTCCCTAGAGTATTGATTTTTTTTGAACAAGTGAGAATAATATAATTGTTGAATGAATGAAATATATTGAATTTGAAGGCACCGACTACTTTTGTTCTAGTCTGATATCAATATAATATATGCTTTTCCCGAGGAGTGGATGTAAACCAAGTTCATCATGCAGTGTGTGACTTATACGTAAATTATGTTGCAAGCTATGTTGCCTGATTGTAGAAGAAGTTCCTTCTCACTTGTTAGCAGTTTTATGAAGACGCAAAGGGGGTGATTCGGAAATCTAGATGTTTTGTTCTCACAAATAATTTTAAACCTAGTGGTAAAGTGAAATTCCCGAAAAAATTCTAGTTAAAAGCGAAGTTGAACTGCAAAAATAAAATAGCATAAATTAAAAAAATTACCGGTTAATTATGTACTTTCTCAGGGGGTTGATAGGATATTCCAGATGTTCGAAACACCAATAGGAAGTATATCAGTTTTAGACATATATTTGAAATATATTAGTAACTAACAAGGTCACAAGCATTCTTGAATGTCTGACAGATCCGATGGATTCATATTCCTGACGGAATAAAAAAATGGTAATTTTACGTCTATATACCTACTACTTAATTGATTGGAAACTGAACTCTGATCAATTTGGTTCTGAATGTTCTTCGAATCTGGTAGGTAGGTAGTTGAAGGACGGCCTTTTTCATATAGATAGGTACGTAAAACGCTTTGCCCTCTCTCTCAAAGAAAGAGTCGTTCAGTTTATATTATATGACACAAAATTGATTTGCAATATTAAATAAAATTCATAATTCTTTTCAAACAATTGTTCAAAATCTCTTCACTGATTGAGTTTCATAGTAACGTTTGGATTGAAATGTTAGTTCCTTTTCAGAACTTTTCAAATAATATGTGCCAATGTGCACTACCTCACCCAAATAATGTTTGTATGTACAGAAGACACCAACAAAGTAATTTTCACCACTAAAGTCTTCAGCTGAGTGTACCTACACCTTCTTCAATCGCCCGTAAAAACACTGAGTATGTTGATCCATACATAATAGTAAGAACAACCAAAGTACCGATAACCTTAAGAATCACTCGGATGATTTTTTTATGATATAAGTATATTCATCACAATATTATTCAATGATTACGATATACAATAAAAATTTTCAAACATAAATAATGAAAGTTTCAGACTACCTAATAGATGTTACAAAATTTGAATATTCTATGTCATTACAAAGCGAATTGAATAAATTAGATACTTCCAGTATCATCAGTATCTCCGATATTTATATATACATATATATATATATTATATATATATATATATATATATATATATATATATATATATATATATATATATATATATTCATATATATATATATATATACATATATATATATATATATATATTTATATATATATATATATATATATATATATATATATAATATATATATATATATATATAGGGTGAGATGCATAAAGTGTTACAGATACACATAACTCAAACGATCTTTGACAAACCTCCATAAAAAGTAATCTGTTGATGTTAGATCTGGCGAACGAGGCGACCAAGCTCCCCGTGATAGGGCCTCCTCGTCCTATCATTATTTCGCCAAAAATCTCATTCAACTCTTGTCTCGAACACGAAGCATAATGGTCTAGCCTACCTCGTTTGATAGATCTAACATCAACATATCACTTTTTATGGGGGTTTGTCGAAGAACGTGTAATAGCGGTAGCACCTAACACGCCTGATAACATGAAAGAAAGCATGCTCCGAGCATGTATCGAAATAACACCAAAAATATTAGCTGAAGTTAATGTTTCATTAGCTAATTAACAAGTGGTTACCGAAAGCAAGGTGATCTCTTTGAAAGTGATTATTGCGTTATATTTTGATTTAAATTTTCATACTTTGCGGTTCTATAATGATCTTGCGTTGTAGGTCGCTGAATTCATCTTAAAATCGGTAATAATGTTATTGCGAAAAAAAAATACATGCATTCAACAACGTATTATTGACCTTGACGTAGCTGTAGCGGTTCGATTAAAAAGAAGATGGTACAGTATGACGGCATTCTGCAACTTTTGTATGAAACATTTTTGGATATGATCAATAGTTTTAGAACTATTACTCTGAACAATTTATGTGCCTCACCCTGTAATAAATAGACATATATAAATATATATAAATATATATCAATATATATATATATATATATATATATATATATATATATATATATATATATATATATATATATATATATATATATATATATATATATATATATATATATATATATATATATATATATATATATATATATATATATATATATATATATATATATATAAATATATATATATATATATATATATATATATATATATATATATATATATTTATTCGAATTGTTGTTGCCTGTGAACTATTTCTAATCTCTTGAAAACTATTATAATCGAGTTTTTTAAGATTCAACAAGGCCTGTTATTACTAATAATTCTCAAGAGATTATATATATATATATATATATATATATATATATATATATATATATATATATATATATATATATATATATATATATATATACATATATTTTCTTCAAATTTTACTGACCACTTTAATTATATAGTCGGAGTGTAGTTTGACTAGGTTAAGGTCACAATTACAGTCAATTTTAAATTTAAATTTTTACTTCTCCATATCACAAATTAATATTATTACGCGTTTCGAATTATGTCGTTTTCGAATCGGATTCAAATTTGAAAACGAATTAAGTCGAAACACGTAATCATATTAATTTGTGATATTTAGAAGTAAAACTTATATTAAAATTGACTGTAATTGTGACCTTTACCTAGTAAAACTATACTCCGACTATATATATATATATATATATATATATATATATATATATATATATATATATATATATATATATATATATATATATATATATATATATATATATATATATATATATATATATATATATATATATATATATATATATATATATATATATATATATATATATATATATATATATATATATATATATATATATATATATATATATATATATATGTATATATACATATATATTATATATCTATTTTATATATTTATATATAATAGTAATTTGGATATTTCGCTTACCACTATAAGAGAATCAAAATGAAGATATATTGTGTAGGAATCTCCTCAGAGTAATTTTACTACCCAATAAAAACCGAGCTAAGTAATAAAAAATTTACTTGCGGAAAAAGCAGTGATACGCGGTGAACTATAAAACCTTCAGTTTTACAGACTCAATCCTAAAGTAACTGAAGGAACGGTAAGAATTTATATATTCAGTCAGTTCAAATTGCAACATGTACCTATCGCATCTCGAAACCATATCTATAGAATCAGTTGGATATTTATTGCACACATATTATAATTCTTATATATATATATATATATATAATAAGAATTCGCCGTGTCAACGGAACACGTATCGTGTTTATCAAGTGAAACTAGGACATTCATTTGAAACTAATCGAACAAACCTCCTAGCGGAGCTGGTTATAAGAGTTCACGGAAGTATCGAAATATCTACATCTACCTTAGACGGTATTATTAGAAATGTTAATTTGTTCATCACAATCGATGGAAATTGATAGACAGACTGTTTCGCCTTTATTGGGGCTCATCAGTATCATCCATCCATCGAAAGTGATAACCAAACCAACATTTCAAACGGTCTTATATTTTTCTTCTAGTAACTCTATGGCATATAAATATGACACAGCGCCACCAGTCGGAAACAATTGAACCACATCTTTCAGAAAGACGAAACATTTCGGCAACGAGAACTCGTACGTCCGGACACCCGAAGGTCTATATATCTAAAATATCTTTTATTCGACTAGTTTCGCCCTTTACAGCATTATCAAGACTGAATACATAATTGCAAAGACATCGCTTGAAAATATACGTATTTCGGTTCAGTACCTGGGGGTACCGAACCGGAATACGTATATTTTCAAACGATGTCTTTGCAATTATGTATTCAGTCTTGATAATGCTGTAAAAGGCGAGACTAGTCGAATAAAAGTTATTTTCATTTTGTGGTTTTTAGACAATTTGTTTCTTATTACTTATTTTTAATTGATATATATATATATATATATATGTATATATATATATATATATATACATATAGATATATATATATATATATATATATATATATATATATATATTTATATATATCTTTATATATATAATTTTATATATATATATATATATATATATATATATATATATATATATATATATATATATATATATATATATATATATTATATATATATATATATATATATACCTATATATATATCGTCGTTGCCGCGGTGAAACCTCCTATGTGACAAAAAATCCAAAACGTGATTTTGATATCATTGGAAACAAAAATTTTTCACCTATGTGCTAGTAGAAAGCGTTAAAAGAACGTAAAACGGTTTAAATTGATCAATAAGAATCTTCCTATGTGTAAGAGTTAACCGCACCGCTAAAGGTACCATACAAATCACCTATGTGACAATTCCAAGGCTCAGACGTTACATAGGTGGTTTCACAGTAGTTTATCTCTGTTGTTGAAGTTTTGTTTTTTCTGGGAAAAAGGTACTATTAAATTATTTACAAATCAGTTATTTGCTTCTCCTGTCAAATCATGTTTTTGTCACTTAGGAGTTTTCACCGCGGCAACGACCATATATATATATATATATATATATATATATATATATATATATATATATATATATATATATATATATAT
>JARQZK010001849.1:0-18341 GCA_030704885.1 Cynegetis impunctata | reverse complement strand
AAGGTATTTTGCAACTTACAACTATTATTATCTATCGTCAGTACAACTCTGAGTAAAATGAATCCATGTAAATAAATTGTCATATTCATATATTGATTTAATAGATGGAATGGCGGCTAACATAGTATGTATGAAGAATGTACTTATAGACAATATATTAGAAACTAATTCTACATACACCTCACCTATACATATAGGCAATTTCAGTTGCGTATATTCAGGAAACTATACAAATAAATTTCAAGCCGTTGAATATCTTACCAACTTACATTAATAGGACGTCGAACAATGAACATTCATTACACGCCTTGTACATAATAACCTGATACAGCAATATTCGTCAACAATGTATTGATGTGATATTTGAACTGAAGCATCAATTAAGAATGGATTACATAAAATTTGAGATAAACTTTCAATCAATATTCAGACGCACCACAAGAAAAAAGTATTTATTTCAATTCTAAAATAGCGAGTTGAGAATTTGGATTGTGAAAAATTCTTGAAATATTTGTTTGAAATATAAAAATGTAACCATATTTTCCATACATACCAAGTGTTTAGCCACTCCAGAAACACATTTTCCTAGAGTAAGTTATCCAAACGGAGCAAAAATCAATATAATGCGAAGCCCATATAACTCAAAAGAGAATTTCAATATTACATTAAATTTTACTTATATAAATTCTGTAAAATTCTCTGAAAAGCACATGAACGTTTTAAAACTGTAAAGTTGGAACATGTATATTAATTTATTATTATGAATAAAATTTTCAACATATGTTTTCGCTAATAATAGTATTTGTTTGTTATATATGAATGAACTCTTGAATTTTACATAAACAAGTGTATTAATTGTATATGTGTATGTGTATGTATATGTATATATGTATATGTATATATATATATATATATATATATATATATATATATATATATCAATATATTATTTCCACACAAGTGTGTCGTTAATACAAAGAATTCTGTTTTCTATATATATATATATATATATATATATATATATATATATATAAATTTTATATATATATATATATATATATATATATATATATATTTATATATATATATATATATTATATACAGTGGCCCGGTAATCCGCCCCTGTCTAAGATTGCTTGTAAGTTCACATGCATAATTTTGCGAATAAAAAATTGATGAATATTTTCATACTTCAAAATTGTTATTCATAGTTTTTTGATTATGCATTTGTTTGTATACAATTATTTCATAATGCGAAATTTAGTTATTATTTTCTGTACGTTCTATGCATTAATAAGGTTAAATTATAATCAAACGTAAGCTGTTATTGTGGTGTTTAATTAACTAAATTCGACATACATAGGTTTGTATATATTATGATTTGTACTTCAGAAGAATCTTATCATTTTGATCTGTAATTTGTCGGATTACAAGGTATTCTTTTTCAAAAACTTCCGGAATATAGGGGGTCTTAGGCAGTACTTTATAATCTGACAAATTCGATAGTCCAGCACTGACCTGCAAAACGTTTGTCGGATTACCGGGGTCCACTGTATATATATAATATATAATATATATATATTATATATATATATATATATATAATAATATATATATATATATATATTATATATAAAATATATATAATATATATAATATATATATATATATATATTATATATATATATATATATTAATATAGATATATATATATATATAAATATATATATATATATATATTATACATTTAGAAATTTTCTAATCATTCTAAGGAAAAAGAAATCTAGGTAAGTGTGGTATGGTCTCTGTCGACATTAATTTTCTGCATGAAGTTTGTGGAAAACATCATTCAATTGATTGCTGCCTGCTATATGCATAATCGACTATCTTTATTGAGTAAATGAATGGCAACACATTCTTGTAATTACCTCGAAATTTTCATCGACACAAAA
This sequence comes from Cynegetis impunctata, assembly GCA_030704885.1. Taxonomy (NCBI): domain Eukaryota; kingdom Metazoa; phylum Arthropoda; class Insecta; order Coleoptera; family Coccinellidae; genus Cynegetis; species Cynegetis impunctata. The sequence goes on along the minus strand of JARQZK010001849.1, from coordinate 16,389 downwards.
TATTATTATATAGATATAGATTAGGGACTGAGCAGGTGAGATTTATACTACCTAACGAAGTTATTTTTTTTAACTTTAAAATTTTTAAGGTAATATGGTCTTATTATGAACAGGTAATAATGATACAAAATTACAAAAGTAACATGAATTGAATATAATAATGAAAACGTTAGATATATGAATTTCACATAAATTTCATTTGACTTTGGTCTCACTGATTAGTTTACAATGTATTCATAGAACGATTTGAAAAGAAAAACATAGATGTAAGTTACCTCAAATTCACATCATAATATATTCAATTATAGTATTTCTGATACTAATAATCTTCCTTGATCATATTTACTGTATTATGATTAAGTACTTTTCATTTTACATATCTGGTATTCTGTAACAACTGAGTTGCATACAATTTCGACCAATCCAAATTTTTCACATCTTATACATACAAATAATTCATTTAGAGTTTTCGAAAATAATCGAAAGTTCATCGTAATATTTAATACATTCACTACTCGAAATAACTTATTAAATCACTATATACACGGTAAAACTAGTTAATCCACTCGCCTATACACGATTTCTTATAAAAGGTAAAAGTACATACAGAACTATTTTTGTGAATTTCTTCCACTAGAACGAAAGCGGGGAAAATAATACTAGTAAACTACGTTTGGTTCTTCTACAGGATTCACTAACAATCTCTCGGAAGTACCTGAAAAATAAAATAAATTACTTAAATACGCCATGACTTTACTTGAGTGTGATGCAAGAGTTAGTATAGGGTAAAGAGACACTTCCGAACACTTCCCATAGTCCATAATCTACCTTACTTCCCATAGTCCATATTAATCTACCTTGTGTAACACCCTCAGACCTATCAGAAACGTTACTAAAACCAATGTAGGCTAACTTTACTAAAAAATATTATTATTTCCATTACGTATCCCCTCAAAATCTCGTTAACAAGTGATGTACCCAGGATTAACCCAAATTAGCAATATATAACGAATAACCTCGTTTTCTGATAATGTGAATATAACTTCATTACATCAATTTAAGCGTCAGAATGTGTCTAACGAAAACAGTCTTTTACATATCGCCCCCTTAGTGCAACAACTAGATAACTCAAATTTTATGCATTTTGAGTTATCCAGTTAAAGCTGACCTATTTTTCATGCTCTTTTCAATGCAACATCTAGATATCTAGTACGAGCAACCAAACTCGTTTATCTAGTTGTAGCACCGGCATTATTGAGTTACTCGCCGGCAACATCTTGGTCTCTATGAGATATCTAGTTGTGTGCTTGAAACAACAGGTGGGTTTCTGTGCTACTGAATTAGTTTTACAGTGTTTTTCAAACGGTGTTGATGCAAAAATGATATTAAGGGGTGAGAAGATTTTGGAAATTCTGCGTAGTCAATCACAAAATTTTGTATCTTTGTATCAAAGTCAACTACCTCTTAAAAAAGAAAAATATGACGACCTAATGTCTCTTTTCAAAATGAAACCTCCGGCAGTCCCTAGCTTGTACGAAGCATTTTATCAGAGTCTCCCATTCTCCAAGGAGACCAAAGAAAAAGGCTTCATAACACAGAATCTTCCGAAAGTGATGTCACTGATATTGATATTTAAGTCGTGTTAGGTGTTGAAATATTTTGTGTTTTAGTTGAACCATTCTTGTTCATTTTTCATTCCAAATAAAGTTGTATTTAATAAGTGATTTGCTTTTAATTGCTAGTGGTTATAAATAGATAACTTTACTTTTTTTTGACTAGATTTTCAGCAACAACTAGATATCTCAAGTTTTTGATCAAATTCTGCAAATATATAAAACCTGATTGTCTATAAAATTGACTATACATAATTTGATATGCAACATATCTCTATACACATCAAATATTGTTGAATGGTTAACGGTTGTATTTTTTTAAAGTTTTGAAACTTCAAAATCGATTATCTCGAAACTATGAATTTCAAGTTATCTAGTTGCTGCACTAAGGGGGCGATATTATGGTTATGTGTATCAGGACTGTATTCCGCTACATCTTAATTTTTTAACACTTAAACATGTTAAATTATAGTTTTTCTGTTGGATTTGAACCTACGATATAATTGTTAGAACCGCGGTTCAATTAGTCATACGGAATCAAATCGCAAGTTGCAATAACTTAGAGTTCTTTTGTATTTTGGTTTATTTCTTTATACAACGATTCAAGTGTTATATAGATTTCATTTGAACTTATACCGAGTATTCCATCAAGAAAATAATTTGCAAAATTTTGATACAAAGCCAATATACATAAAAAACATAAATACATGCAAAACACGTATCAGATGAGCCGGCTAAACGATCTATTAGCCACCTACCACGTTCATGTGATGTTAAGTATGTTTGCGAGAACACAAAACACTGATTTATATTCTCTCATTTGAATCAAACATTCAACACTTTGGTCCATTTCTATGATTGAATTTTTGCAAATGAATACTTTCTTCCTCTCACTTAAATGTGTTGCTTAGAAATTCAGTTTTATTGGCATCAGCTGCGATGCATGAGGTAAGTTCACTCCCAATCTTGGAGGTAAGTTCACTCCCAATCTTGAAAACAAAAGTTCTGCGCGAAAAAAAATGCCGTTATGGAAAGTATATTTCTAGCCTTAAACATCTCGATGTTATGAACTGAACTGACATCTGTCGAAATTAATAGTTATTTAATAAACTAGTTTATTAACGACAGCGATTAATGGTTGAGATATTTAATAGTTCGAGACCATTAATCGCTACATTAATGAACGAGTTTATTACAAGATTTTTCCGTCGACCTCATCATGAATTGAGTATAAATTCTTGATTGAAATAAATTTTTATTTTGCATGATAGATACACTTGACACAATATAAATTTCTATGTTCATTTCGATATATTTATATTTATGCTCCCGATGGAACAATTTGAGAAATTCATAGATGGAATATTAGACATGTGACATTCTGAATAGTTAACATTACCTACAATATCCGATAAGGAATATGTGGAACTGGTGGAAGCTGAAGTGTTATTTACTTTCGAACGATTATTGCATAAAATTTTTTCCGCAGTTTCTACTTTATTTTGTATAGAGTTAAATTTTTCGATTTGAATTATGAATTCCTTTTCTCTGTGGAATAACAGTACAGACACAGAATAATTCAACTATTCCGTGCTGAATACTTCTGTGTTTGGTTCCCCATGACAATCATACATTAAAATAGGAGAAATTGCACATTAAAATGGGTCATTAATGATCAATTTCGTGTACGTTAAAGTAAGCTTTTATTTAGAGGTCGACGGAAATAGTATATTATTTCATAAGGAGGAGAAGTGTCACTTTTCATGGCGAGCTTGAGCTTACCGCGAGCCATGAAAAGTCACTTCTACTCCGAATGAAATATGTTATTATATTTTCAAACGTTTTGAAATTCATAAAAATCTGAATATCCATTTTTGAATTGATTCACATTTACGCACATAATTGTTGAGCCCAAGAATCTGGGCTCAACAATAATGATAGCCTTCTACTCCTAGTAACATAATATACTATTAAATATTAGTATTAGATGTCAACTAAATTCACACCAGCAGCTGACGATAACATCAAAGTGATTACATATCGGCACTATAATCTTCTACCCTTCATTTTAAACTTTACTTAGCGTCTAACGCAAATTTTTAATTAATAAAAGAGTATTTTCAAGATTACAAAAAATGTTGCATTTTGCGAATTATAAAAGAGAGGACTTCGTTTTCAAAATTGAAATTCACAAATAATTATATATTTACATCATACTTAACATTTTATACAAATTAACTTTTTCTTATTAGTTAAAATGATTTATAATTTTCTTCTTATTCTTTTTTAGCATTTCAATACTTACCCAGAACCCACATACAATAATTTCCGAAATATATTCGGTGTATGAATGCTCGAATGCTCGAATGTCAAAAATTCTCATTATTATCATATTTCACCACAGTACATACCAACATAAGTTGTGAAAGTATTAGTAAATATCATATTAAACAACATTAGGACGTGGAAGAATATTACATAAATATTTATTTCAAAATTTACCATCAACTTACATTTAACATTGCACACTAATGCACACAACTCAGTTGCAGTATTAGGCCAAGCTACAGAGATTTAGAGTGAGCATTTTATGCAAAAAGTGTTAGAAGAAAACCAGCTCCGCCATTGTTTGTAAAATAGTTCCACATGATATAGTGATATGTTTTTCACTCGACTTTATTATTTATATCTTTGTTATTAAGAATTTTATGCAAAAAATCGCTTTTTTTTAGTTTTTTGCTTATAAAATTGAAACTATCAGAGAAATCGTGATGTAGAAAATGGAAAGACGAAAAAAATGAGAGGTCGGACGACTCGATCAGACCGTCAGTCTAAGGGAAAATTGGAAAAAAACGGCCAAAATGCAGTTTTTTCAAAAGTTCATAACTCGGCTGTTTTTTGAGTTGTAGCGTAGATCCTCCGGTTATTATTATTTATCAATATAAACTTTATTTGTGCGAAGAGCAGGAACTGTCCGATGCATAGTTTATGATCTGTGGCCATTTGAATATTTTACTATGCAATTTTCCAGCAGACCTGAATGCGACAGGTATAGTCCGATTTCAATTTACAAAAAAGATTTTGAAAGTAGAATTCTCAAAGTTCAAAACGTTCATCTTGGTTTTTCATGAAAACGCTGAGAAATATGTTAAAAATAAAGCTGAACATGACGAAAAAGGGCCGAGCGCGTGAGAATAGTTGAAGAGTGGGGGTAGAGCAGCAGGCAAGGATAAGCACGACATTAGAAAGCGTCGGCATTTTGAACATGACGGTTATTTCTCGCCCGTTTTTCGTCATATTCAGCTTTATTCTTAACATATTTCTCAGCGTTTTCATGAAAAACCAAGATGGACGTTTTGAACTATGAGAATTCTACTTTCAAAATCTTTTTTTGTAAATTGAAATCAGACCATACCTGTCGCATTCAGGTCTGCTGGAAAATTGCATAGTAAAATATTCAAATGGCCACAGATCAAAAATTATGCTTCGGACAGTTCCTGCTCTTCGCACAAATAAAGTTTATATTGATAAATAATACTAACCGGAGGATCTACGCTACAACTCAAAAAATAACCGAGTTATGAACTTTTGAAAAAACTGCATTTTGGCCGGTTTTTTCCAATTTTCCCTTAGACTAAAGGTCTGATCGAGTCGTCCGACCTCTAATTTTTTTCGTCTTCATTTTCTACAATAAGTCTATTGACACCATCACGATTACTCTGATAGTTGCATAAAATTGTTAATAACAAAGATATAAATAATAAAGTCGAGTAAAAAACATATCACTATATCATGTGGAACTATTTTACACACAATGGCAGAGCTGGTTTTCTTCTAACACTTTTTACATGAAAAAATCTCTGTAGCTTGGCCTATATAACCTATATTGAAATGCTGGGTAAGCAAATAATTTAATTCAAAGATGCCATGAGTATATTCATTATTACTTGCTTACCCAGCATTTCAATACTGGAACTAAGTTGTTTAACCCTGAATTTTCAAACTTTTTACATTGGGGAGTTGGTTAGTAATTAGGTTTTTTAATAAATTGAATTACTCATAAAAAGTGGATTAGAATCATTTTAATTTATTCGCTGAGTTACTTTTTGCATATCTGGGAACTACACAATTATATATTCATATAATTAAATTATAGAAGAAAGAATCACATTCTATTGAATTCAAATTATTATTTTGAGTTATAACACTCAACTGAAATAACATGATTAGAAGAAAATACTTTTAATTTTTAAGAGTTCGTGTTATGATTAGTGTAAAGTTTGTGCCTTTGAAGTGGGGAATGAAAATATTTTATGGCGAAACAATACTTTCGCCAAAGAACCTCTTCGTCTCAATCATATAGCCTGAATACAACTAGAAAATCTGTGGCTGTCTAACACTCATCGCTGAGCTTTTAGGAATAAAACTGATCGACACCAAGTATTGATGTTTTTTAAAATGTGAGACAGTAGGAATCTTTTTTTTTTAACTCATAAGGGAACGCCGGTTTCGAACGGCCAATGGGCTTGTAAACAACGTACATCACACAACTATTCAAATTGTTGAACCACTGAAACACATAGACAAACACAAACATCCGTATCTAACCCAGGATTCGAACCAAGCAAGGTTGAAAATTATGTACTGAAGATAAAAATTTTCTAGATTAATTTATGCTTACTTTAAGGAAGGTATTTAAATGGCACAAATTCCACAACTTGTTGCGTTTGAACGATTTGGAAAAGAAAATGAACCTTGGGAAGCTTTCAAACGAGCAAGTCGTGGAGTTTAGACTCAGCTGTTTAAGGTATTTCTAAAAAAAAATACCATCAACACCAATGCAACATGTGCCAGTAAATCCATAATACACGAGTAAATTGACTTTTTTCCTCAAAATTGTGGGCCTGTCACCGATGAACACAGAGAAAGATTTCATTAGGATATTTCTGAATCGAAATAAATATATAAATCCTCCCGTCATTTTTGACATACAATTATGTAATAAAAATGCATCGTTTTCTCCTCATCGTTTCGAATTGTCACTTATTATATATTTTGGATTGATTGGGCCGATACTTGGTGTAAATTAATAAACATATTAAAACAATGGTTAAAAATAAAAATTTACACATTTATTATAAGAAATAACGCATGACGCACGTTTCGGTGGAACTTCATCTTCTTCAGATGCTAATGGCAAACTAACTATGATTCTCTGTTATATCGAAAACAAGAAATGACAAATTATGTAGAAGGGGTAAATACAAAGATGGTTACAAATAATTATTAGAAAAGGAAAAACCCATTCTGAACTGCTAGTCAGGTAGTTCGGTAATTTTGAAAAGATTAAGAAGGGGGCTTGAAGTATGATCGATTTGGCTATTCAATAGGAGACCGGAATGCTTGTATTTATTTATCTGTAATGATTCTAAAAAATTAAGTTTAATTCCCTTACTTTCAGTATTTAATATTTTAAAATCGAAATTGAATGTGTGATTTTCTTGGATTAAATGGTTTGCATAATGTGAATCCGACTTCTGATTGACAAAGCTACGTTTGTGTTCTGAAATTCTAGTTTGAAAACTTCTGGAAGTTCTACCAATGTAAAACTTATCACAATCGCCACAATTAATTTTATAAACTCCTGATTTATTATCTTTATGAACTTTGGATTTATTATTTTTTATATGATTTCCTAAATTATTACCGGTACGATAAGCAATGTTAATGTTGTGCTTAGATAAGAGAGATTTAAGTTTTCTACTTGAATTTCTGATGAAGTGAGGCTGTTGTATTTGATATTATTTTTAGTAAGGGGGTACACCTGGCTAATCGCATTTTTGAAAAACTTTTTATCTATCATATTGTCTATAATATTGGGATCATAATTATTATTTACGGCAATTTGTTTAATTATATTTTTCTCGATGTTAAAATTGGCATTTGAAAGTGGCATATTTACTAAACGATGTACCATACTATTGAGAGCTGCCATTTTGTGTTGAAAAGGATGTAGGGAAGTACTATGTATGACGCTATCAGTGTGCGATGGTTTGCGAAAAATTGAAAAATTATGTTTGTTATCTACTTTTGTTATATCCACATATCTAAACCAATAAACGAATTGTCGACTAACAGGATGATTATGAATTAACTGTTCCAAATTATCCATGAATACTTCAGCCAACAAAGGGCTCAGCGGTTTCCCATAATTAAGCCTTCAGTACTGCTGTAAATCTTATCATTGAAACTAAAATAATTCTGTTCCAGGCATAATTCCAAAAGTGACAATATATCTGATTTTATGAAAGGATTAACAAGATTGCTATTAAGTAACTTTTCTATTAGGGTTAAAGGAACCTTGGGTGGTATACTTGGAAAAAGATTAACTACATCCCAGGACATAAATTTAGAATTAAGTGGCAATTGAATATTTTCAATTTTATTGACTAAATCGTAAGAGTTTTTGATAAAGAATTTAGGCTGAAATTTACAATAATTTTGAATTATTTCTATTAGAAACTGCGACAAAAACACTGAAGGTGCTGTAGTGAATGACACTACTGGTCTGATTGGATACACAAACCAGGCTATCCAATCAGACCAGTAGTGTCATTCACTACAGCACCTTCAGTGTTTTTGTCGCAGTTTCTAAAGGGCCCTGTAAACGATCAAATTTGTTTGACAAACTTGTTTGACAAACTTCAATTGTTCTTCAAGCAATGGCCTAAACGATCAAACCAAAGATCAAACAAATTTGACAAATTCTTCCTTAGTTACGGTTTTCTCGTTGACGCGACGTGACGCGTTCCATGAAAAATGAGCAATACGGTTTTGAATTTAGTTGTCAAAAATGCCGTCAATCCAATTTTTCATCAAACACTTCAAACACGTGAATTGTTTGACAAACGCATCAAACAAAGCCATAGACTATCAAATAATTTGACAAACACCTAAAATTTGACAAACAAGTTTGATCGTTTACAGGGCGCTTTATAGAAATAATTCAAAATTATTGTAAATTTCAGCCTAAATTCTCTATCAAAAACTCTTACGATTTAGTCAATAAAATTGAAAATATTCAATTGCCACTTAATTCTAAATTTATGTCCTGGGATGTAGTTAATCTTTTTCCAAGTATACCACCCAAGGTTCCTTTAACCCTAATAGAAAAGTTACTTAATAGCAATCTTGTTAATCCTTTCATAAAATCAGATATATTGTCACTTTTGGAATTATGCCTGGAACAGAATTATTTTAGTTTCAATGATAAGATTTACAGCAGTACTGAAGGCTTAATTACGGGAAACCCGCTGAGCCCTTTGTTGGCTGAAGTATTCATGGATAATTTGGAACAGTTAATTCGTAATCATCCTGTTAGTCGACAATTCGTTTATTGGTTTAGATATGTGGATGATATTATTTGTTGTTTCACTGGTACTCTTAGAAAACTAGACTGCTTTCAAACATTCATTAATACATTACACCCTAATATAAAATTCACTTTAGATATGGAAAAAGATAACTCGATTAACTATTGGGATTTGAAAATAACAAAAGTAGATAACAAACATAATTTTTCAATTTTTCGCAAACCATCGCACACTGATAGCGTCATACATAGTACTTCCCTACATCCTTTTCAACACAAAATGGCAGCTTTCATTAGTATGGTACATCGTTTAGTAAATATTCCACTTTCAAATGCCAATTTTAACATCGAGAAAAATATAATTAAACAAATTGCCGTAAATAATAATTATGATCCCAATATTATAGACAATATGATAGATAAAAAGTTTTTCAAAAATGCGATTAGCCAGGTGTACCCCCTTACTAAAAATAATATCAAATACAACAGCCTCACTTTCATCGGAAATTCAAGTAGAAAACTTAAATCTCTCTTATCTAAGCACAACATTAACATTGCTTATCGTACCGGTAATAATTTAGGAAATCATATAAAAAATAATAAATCCAAAGTTCATAAAGATAATAAATCAGGAGTTTATAAAATTAATTGTGGCGATTGTGATAAGTTTTACATTGGTAGAACTTTCAGAAGTTTTCAAACTAGAATTTCAGAACACAAACGTAGCTTTGTTAATCAGAAGTCGGATTCACATTATGCAAACCATTTAATCCAAGAAAATCACACATTCAATTTCGATTTTAAAATATTAAATACTGAAAGTAAGGGAATTGAACTTAATTTTTTAGAGTCATTACAGATAAATAAATACAAGCATTCCGGTCTCCTATTGAATAGCCAAATCGATCATACTTCAAGCCCCCTTCTTAATCTTTTCAAAATTACCGAACTACCTGACTAGCAGTTCAGAATTGGTTTTTCCTTTTCTAATAATTATTTGTAACCATCTTTGTATTTACCCCTTCTACATAATTTGTCATTTCTTGTTTTCGATATAACAGAGAATCATAGTTAGTTTGCCATTAGCATCTGAAGAAGGTGAAGTTCCACCGAAACGTGCGTCATGCGTTATTTCTTATAATAAATGTGTAAATTGTTATTTTTAACCATTGTTTTAATATACTTATATATCACACAAAATGATCTAGTTCTTTCAAGTATTCGTTCGACATATCACAAAATAAGTAATGAATGCGGGAAATATAAAAAAAATATTGACCAGTACTTTATTTGAGTGAAGACCATGGCATCATTGGCACATTGAAAGACGGGCAAGATTTGAGTAAGCATGACATATGATGCTTTCATATCATTAGCTGGGGCTAACCCAACAAATATGATAGGATTTATTGAAGGGAGATTATGAAAAAAACAACTGTACTACGAATACATGTACTATCCTTGACCGCTTCGTTAATTGTGCAATTTCGAAAATGTGATTAGATTTGCAGATATTGCATTCGTTCATAACTCGTGTATGAAATCGAAGAAATTTTTTTAAAATTTATGTTAGTTATAATATATGTACAAACACAGATAAATTGCTCCAACAACATTATAGTCAATCATATAATTGCGAACATGTTAGCAAAATTTGTCTGCAATCTATCCAATAAGCAAGATTTTGGCTACGAAGACACCGTCACCACAATAAACAAAACAATCCACTGATAAAAAAAAGATCATACTCATACACTAGCCAATCTGATTTGTGGGAGACTGTGCGCAGTCCGGAACGTCGTTTTGGTTGTGTCGGGTGCAATCCTCATCTGTATCATTAAAAAAGCATAAATAAATAAAAAATATTATTGTGTGGGAAGTTTCTGAGAAATAAATAATGAAAAATTTCTGAAAAATAAATATTGCGAATGGTGTGTATTTCAGGTGTGAATTAAATGTCAGGTTTAGTAGTTCGAATACAACATTCTAGATTGCGAATCTTAATAATAGACGATAACCATAGGTTTTTTTATTACAAAATCCACTATTTGACTTGAAACATGAATTTATAAATAAGTTGAAGATCTTCAGCCGGTATCGAGATTAGAACCCAACACATTTATAAGTTACGCGTCCTATAGCATCGAAGAAAACTCAATATATGTTTCCTAACAGTAGCATCAATAGCTCTAGATTATGGAATACAAATGAAGCCCCATGGGGGAGTTCAAATTGCAGGATCTATTACATTGTAGATGAAATAATCAATCGACGACAATAGTATTCATGTCACGATTGATGAGTTCATTTAAAAAATTATGATTCAAATTTGAGAAAATTTATAATTTGCTTCATATATTTTATTAATTATATTATTTTTAGTACATCATCGAATCGGCTGATTTTGTAATATTTTACAATACGGCTGCAACTTCTCTTATGAATTTTTCGCTATTTAGAAGTTATTGATTAATGAGAGATTGAAAATATGAACTCGATTCGATTCCATCCCATAGAGAACTACATTTGTGAACTATGATATGTATAAAGTATTTCTGTGAATATGTCTAATCTTTTTTTGCAGCACTGAATTTTATATTTTAGAAACAGCGCTTCTTTTTAGGTAGTGATAAAAATGATCCCGACCAATCGTAATCCAAAAGTATAAATTTAATAAGATTTAGAATTATATATATATATATATATATATATATATTATATATATATATATATATATATATATTATATAATATATATATATATATATATATTATAATATATATATATATATATATATATATATATATATATATATATATATATATATATATATATATATATATATATATATATATATATATATATATATATATATATGTATTTATTAAAACTGCTGCGAATTGAACCAATACATACACACCACTATAACTGCTACTGTCTAACTTTTAAACAGGCAATTTTAAGTATTTGCCCCCTCCCCTCACTTCATAATTTTGTATCAATTTATCATATAGTATATATTATTGGTTTAGCATTATTAAATATGTATACCTGAAATCTCCTAAAAAGACATATTACTTGATTTTTACAATAATTTTCAATTTCTACCCCCTTTTTTAACCCCACCACTATTTTGTGTTAAAATGTCATATCGATTGAAAAATCGAAATCTGTGTACCAAATAACCCATAAAACGGCATATTACACGATTTGGAACGAAAAATTACCTTTTTCTGGTAAATTATCGTCCCTCTCTCTGAACCAAATTAGCTCAAAAACAATCTGAACTATTCACTTATGGATACCTACCTGGTTACCAAATAGATTCCCTCCAAATTTCGTACAAATGTTTATTATCTTATTTCTCTTTAATACTGCACTACTTTTACGAGGGGGTCTTTAATACCACGGAACGATTGCACTGGGCTAACTACAGGTAGTGTATGATCTTTAAGCTACCCGACTTGAAAACCAATAAAGCCCCCCCCCCCTCAAGCTCAGGGTCCTCGTGTTCGAAAACTCAGCAGACACCCTTTGTCATCCCCAAACAATCCCTCAAATTTTCGTTAACTTCGGAATATACGTTTGATTTGAACTCATAGTTTTAATATCATGAATCCGAATAAATCGATGTTTTGATTATAAACTATTAGAATTACAAGTTCTGAAGGTTGAGCAAATTCAAAATCATGAAACAATTGAAAAAAATTGTTAGAAATCTGAGTCTTCATAACAGTCAGTGAGAAAACAGTTATAAAACAGGTTGAAAGGAATGGAGCCTAAATATTTGTTGTAATTTTATTTTACTTTATATCTGTAATTTCAGAAACGTGGTACTTTGTATGTTATACAAATTTTTGAGCAATCTTGAGCTAGAGGCGTATCTTAAATGAATCAAATGATTTTTTGATGAATTAGTTAAAGATCCTGTAGTAGATGATCAAACATATTTGTTATAAAAATATGTGCATCTAAGTTTCATAAACACCATCAGCATTCACGTGATTTTAACCTTTATAAGATAAGGTTGTTTCGATATATTTAACAGAACATAATAAAAACTCAATTGAGTTGAAACCAAGATATGAAAATCATTTCTAAATCAATCTTCTCTAATCCCAAAACATTCATTGAATCCCTGCAGTTGAACTAAGATGTTATATCTTTGATTTTCAACTAGGTGAAATGATTTCAAACGGGATTTCAGTTTTTTTTAGACCCAAAGTTTATTCATATTACTTTTAGATTTCAGTATCTTTGACTATTATTTGATAATGACTCAATTAATTTAGATTCTTAAACATTCCGTAACTTTATGTTGAATATGATTTGAATTTTGTTTTGATATAATCAAAATTTAGCCATATCTTCAATTTAAAGCTGAGCGAAGCACGTCTTCTATCTTTTTCAGTAGAATATATATATATATATATATATATATATATATATATATATATATATATATATATATATATATATATATATATATATATATATATATATATATATATTTATTCGAATTGTTGTTGCCTGTGAACCATTTCTAATCTTTTGATAATTATTAGCAATAACAGGCTTGTTGAATCTTAAAAAACTCGATTTTATTGAAAAGTTGACGTTTCGCCACGACATTCATGGCTTTATCAAAACTTTTGAGAAAAAATTGAAATTTCTTTGACATTTATTGATTTGAAAAATTTCTATAGAAACACTGTTTCACTAAAAATTTTTTCGGCTGTGGCCGTTCTTTGTTATTTATTACGTGCTATTCAGTCCAATATTAACATTCAAATTTGTTATTATTAGATGGTAAGGGAAACCACAGAAATCTTTACCCACGTAATGTTCGAAATAGGTCCAAATTATTTTGATTTTGAAGAGTCAAAGAATAATAATAATAGGGTACTATTTATCTTTTTTTCAAAAATTTCTCATTGCGGCTGTGGCCGTCTTCAGTTATTAATTACGTGCTATTCTGTCCAATATCAACAGACAGGTCCGTTGATATTGGATGGGAAGGGAACCACAGAAACCTTCACCCACGTAATGTACAAAATAGGTTTAAAATATTTGATTGTTGTCTTTAAAAAGACATTACTTGTGATTTTGGAGATCACATGTTCTAAACTATATTTTCTTTCCAGAAAAATTGAAAATTCTAGATGTTTAGATTTTGTCTAAGAAGATGAGTTGTTGTGGTTAGAATTTGTTTGTTGAATTAAATCTGCGTATATTGAACTTAAATGTTTGATATCTGTTCTATCATTTACGACTTCATTTAAATTTTTTTGAATATGTAACATTTCTAAAATTTCTCTGCGTTTTTGATCTTTTTCTACTCTAAAATTTTTGTGCTATTAAAGTTGAAAGTATGATTCTCATTGTTTTTATGTTTTATTAGTGCTGTGGTTTGTGTTCTGGTATATTTGTGTGCTTTTAATCTTTCTTCTAAATTTTGAAAAGTTTGTCCTATATATGATTTATTACAATTATTACAGGGTATACTATAAATAACATGCGATTTTTGCAGAAGAGGTGTTTTACTTTTTAAATTAGAATATATTTGTTTAATTTGATTTTGTGCGGTATGGGCTACTTTAATATCGTGTGGATTTAAAATTTGTGAAATTTTATTACTTAAATGAGGAATATATGGAAGAGGAATATATTTTTTGTTTATATTTTCTTTTATTGATGTTTCTAATGTGTTGTACAGTTTATGAATTCTATTTTTAGTGATTTTCTGTATAAGTTTTATTGGGTAATCGTTTTTTATGAGTAATTTATGGACATCTTGTAATGTTTCATGTCTGTGTGTAGGTGAAGTAAGTTTAAGTGCTTTGTCTATATATCCGATTATTAAACTCTTTTTTTGTGACAAATGATGTGTACTGTTGTAGTTCAATGTTCTTTGTGAAAAAATTTCTTTCCTATGCCATTTTGTGATAATTTCATTGTTTTTGTGCATGAGAGTAATATCAAGAAAATTTAATGTATTGTTTGTTTCTTTTTCTAGAGTAAATTGTAATTTCCTATTAAAGTCGTTGAATTTTTTGAGAATATCATCAATAAAATATTCTGATGTTATTATAAGGCAATCATCAACATACCTTTTGAAAGTTATAATTTGTTCATTCAAATTATTTAATACATTTTCTTCTAAATATTCTAAAACTAATTGAGCTATAACACTGGAAATAGGACTTCCCATAGCTACACCATCAATTTGTTGGTAGAAGCTATTTTCATATTGAAAATAGTTTGTACCAAGAGCAAATTGAATTGCTTCTATAAAATCGGTTTCTGTGGTTTCCCTTACCATCTAATAATAACAAATTTGAATGTTAATATTGGACTGAATAGCACGTAATAAATAACAAAGAACGGCCACAGCCGAAAAAATTTTTAGTGAAACAGTAGTCTGTTTCTATAGAAATTTTTCAAATCAATAAATGTCAAAGAAATTTCAATTTTTTCTCAAAAGTTTTGATAAAGCCATGAACGTCGTGGCGAAACGTCAACTTTTCAATAAAATCGAGTTTTTTAAGATTCAACAAGCCTGTTATTGCTAATAATTATCAAAAGATTATATATATATATATATATATATATATATATATATATATATATATATATATATATATATATATATATATATATATATATATATATATATATATACAGGGTCACTCACGGTGGATGGTAGGTTAGACGTTTACGGAGAACGGGACATGGGATTATTCTGAAAATTTGGTTTCATGGGTAATTGAATTTGCTCTATCGATCTAAAATAATAGTGGCGCTGCGGCGTTGCCGCTTATACTAAAAAGTAGCAGCAACTGTGAAATTTCAAATGAGACACCCTATATATTATTCCATTTTTTGCATCTCTACCATTTTCCAATTGTTTTCGTATGATACTTCCCTTTACCTATCTCCAGAGGTTTTCGAGAAATTAAATGGTTTCCTCATTTTTTTGTGCAAAACATAGCTTCAATTAAATGTTCATTACTAAGGTATTTAGATTCGTAGGACGCTTAAATTTTAGGCGTAGTTTACCAAGGTCCGACGTATTAGTAATATTCAAAGGAATTTGTTCTCCATTATACAGGGTCCTTCAAAATTTGCGATTTTAACGATAAATACAAAAATGGTAAAAAGTGCATTTTTTCAAATGTAATACCCTGCATATTATTGAATATCTCGGAAGAAAATTGAAATTTCTTTCAAATGATGTATCATATTCCTATACCTAAAAAGTCAGGTTTCCGAAATAAAAGCAAGTTTCTATAAAAATCGGATTATTTTGCCATATTTTGTATTAGGTAGCTATGAAATGTCAAGAAATATGTCATTATGAAAATTTGACCATTAGTGCATCAACAATAAAACGTTCGCGCGTTC
>JARQZK010001848.1:0-18422 GCA_030704885.1 Cynegetis impunctata | reverse complement strand
AAAGTTTGAGAGACTTAGAGACTTCGCGGAGTCTGCAGTAACTGGTTGAGAACATATCTCTAATGATCGAGTTGAGTGTCAGAGTTGATGGTGTTTATTCAACGAAAAAAGAATGAAGCCCGGATGGGGGTTCCTCAGGGATCTACGCTTGGGCCACTGCTATTCTCTTACTTTTTATAAACCGATCTGGCTGACTTAGTATTAGTTTGGGCAAAGTGCCTCTACGCAGATGACGAAGCACAGTAGTGTATCTGGGGATGATGTTCGGGAGGTTTCCGCTCGCGTTGAGAAGAGTGTGTGACTTGATGGAGCAATGGTGCCAAAGGAACAGACTGATATTGAATAAATCTAAGACCACATTTCATGAATTTTCATATCAGAAATCCATTAGATAACACTGATACCATACATTTGCACGGTAAGTAAAATATCTGGGTTTCATTGCGGGACCGCTAGACTGCCGGTGGGATTCGCAGCTTCAACATGTTTGTAGATGCCTAGGTAAGTGCATATTTTGCTATTTTGCAGATGAACTATCTGTTTTGAACCCGGTGGATCTGATTGGTATATTAATTACAGTTTGGCTTACTGTCATCTGTCCTCTGGAGTGCTCCTGTGGGGTTGCTACGTGGGATGGCGAAGAGTTTTGTATCCCAAAGAGACTTGTGAGGTTGCTTTTTGGCTTCAGCCAAGAGACTCCTGTAGGGGGTACTTCATTGAGAACAGACTGCTCACATTCCGAGTATCTTTATATTGAAAGCAGCATTTGCATGCCAAGAAGCACAACCAGGAGTTCGAGAAGTTGGTGATCATAGCAGGTATTGCCACAAGGAATGCAACCATTGTTATGTCGATCCCCAGACACAGATCTTCATTTTACGAGAGATGCCCAAGTACTCTTCCATCGTAGTATACAATAAGTTACCTGTACATCTGAGGAATTTGAAACATGCCCAGATTCAAGACGCAATAAAAGATTTTCTTTTGAATAGAGCATTCATTCAGTTTCGAATACTTGTCCTGCTGATTTTTTTTTTTATCATATTATGTCTTTGTCTGTGAATGTTACATTATAGAGTGTATTTACATTGCATGTTTTATTTTATGTATAAAAAACGATTATTTTCATATTATACACATTTTTATTATATTTACATTGACGAGTACACGCTGTATAAGCCATACGTACAATAAAGATTATTATTATTATTATTATTATTATATATTGTACACAGTGTGCGAAAGGGTTAAACGCTAAATGTCGGTACGTTTTAAAAATCACAATCGAACAATCCAAAGTTGTTTGCAGCACCAACTACTTGATCACCCACTCTAATAGCTCCTTCAACGTCTGCGAAGGCTTCTTAGCACGTTGAATTGTGTTTGTGTAAGCTGAGCCATATTTCTCTATAATCTCACTCGCAGAAATGTAAACAATCTTGACCTATTGAACTGTGCCGTTCGCATTCGAAATTTATTGCGTTAGGAACGTAACTAAGAATCGTCGTTATCTGAGAAGCGTACGAGAAGTGCTGTATCGAAAGACGTAAGGTATTCTTAACAATTCGTGTTGGGAGATCGAGGCGTTACAAGAAGAATTTGAAATTCAGTAATGATGATCTTACCGGCTGTGATACGGCTAAAATATTGTCAGGTTTCTTACGCAAACAATTATCAGAGTAGGAGATATGGGGACTTTTTTATTGTCGATAATATTAACGTTTCATCAGTAAGTGAGTTGCCGAATGGAATGGCTTATGAAATCGAAAATGCATGTCTGTTGCTATTTTTGGGAACGAAGTGCCTTACGGCAGGCTTGGAGATTAGGTGGATTCGCTGCGGGACCAAACTGAAAAATATGCGAGACTAAAAGGGTGAACGGAAGTTGACTGACTGACGATAGTTACGCTTTAAGTTAACACAAGTGAATATTGTATACCATTCTCTGTCTCCCTCTTTCTTTCCGATCTCTCATCCCTTCTCTTTCTGATCCCTCTCCCCTCGTCAATCGCCAAGTACTCATTAATTCGTGTACAGGCAACTCGAAAAACGGCAGATGTTGAAACATCGAAATAATGTGTATAAGTTATATGTAAAAGGTACAGATTACACAGGAATCCAGATATGCATAATGAAAATGAAAAATGAAGCTTTACAAATTTGTTCCATAAAAATAATGACTACTATTCCGCGGGAAGCCCACTGTCGAAAAGTCTACGTCAGTAAAACATCCGGTTCATTCTAATTCATTTGAAAGGATATATATACCAAAGATTATTAAATCGTTGGTCTGCCTACGCTCATCCTGGCGGGTCATAGTTAATGAACGTAATTATTTTGGCAAAAACTGGTACGTCACCTACGTCACAAAACATACCGACTGAAATTTAAACACATTATACGATAAATATCTTCAGTTTATTTGAAATTGTCTTGGTCTGCCAAGCTTCACCCTGGCGAAAGTTGCTCGGCAGACCACCCTAAAGCGGTGACAACTACTGTCAAATTGATTGTCATCTAGTCATTCCAGATAATATGATGACAAGACAAGAATGTATATGATAAATCCTCGAACATTCCATTACCGCTGCTTGTCAGTATATAAGCTGTAAATCGCGATAAGAGCTGAATTTTTATGTTTTTATGTGACTGGATTGTTTTGAAAAAAGTAATGAAGGTTACTCTTCGATGTGCCTGTTTTACTCCACCACACAATTACAACTTGAGGTTGGCTCGCGTAGTGTCATCATGATTCGGAATCTAAACCAATCAAACAATATGCAATGGAACGCGTTTGTGATAAGAAAAACTGATGATCAATGTTATTTACATGACGCACTATAAGAAATTCGTGGTTGAAAACGTCTCAATCTGAGGATTCCGATGATCCTAACGCGATATGCCCTCTGAGTTTAAACGAATTCAATTTCCGATTCGCATTTCACATGACGATTAACAACAATCACAAGGACAATTCTTAATTAAATATTGATTGTCTCAGAAAATGCATTATTTTTCTCATGGTCTATTGTATCGTGTATGTTCATGTGTCAAACCATCTCCTTTATTTATTCTTGCGCCTGAATAATAAACAAGAAATGCTATGTGCAGCATAATATATAAACTTCATCATAGCAAATGTATTGCCGACACGCCATGGAAATACTTGATTTTATGGTGGTAAGCCAGGCACATCCAAATAGTATCCTCTTATATGCTTTTTTTCAAAACCAAATCACAGTCCAACATAAAACAAAAAAATTCACTCTTTCGCGATTTACAGCTTATTTACTGACAAGCAGCGGTAATGGAATGTTCCGAGAATGTATCATACATTCTTTCTTGTCAATCTATGATCTGACTTGACTGATACCGATCAATTTGACAGTTTTTGTCACCGCTTTGTGTGGTGGTCTGCCGAGCACTTCCGCCAGGGTGAAGCTTGGCAGATCAAGACAATTTCAAATAACTGATATTTATCTATAATGTGTTTAAATTTCAGTCGGATGTTTTGTGATGTAGGTGACGTACCAGTTTTTGCCAAATAAATTACGTTCATTAACTATGACCCGCCAGGAAGAGCTTAGGCAGACGAACGGTATAATATTCTTTGGTATAAATCCTTTCAAATAAATCATGAATGATCCGGAGAGCTAACGGGCATAACCATAGCCGCGAACGAGATTGCTCGTAGGAACGTAACGAACAAAACCATTAAAATCTACACAGATAGTAGACAATCGTTACTGGCCCTGAAGAATCATAAAATAACTTCACAGTCACTATGGGAATGCCATCAAGCACTTGCGGGGTGTAGCCCACACACAAACCAAAATTATGGTGTGCTGGGTTAAAGGCCATTCGAGATGCAATGGCAACAAAAATGCTGACGAATGGGCTAGAAAAGCAGCCCGGCCTGAAACATATTCGGTTCCTGGCCCTTCCAGCCTACTACCGCTGACAGCAAAGTCACAAATGATGAAAGAGAACACCCATCAAAAATTCAAAATCCTATGGGATGAAACAACCACCTGCAGACTTGCCAGGGAACTTTTAAATTGTCCCAATAAAGATGCAGCAATGACTTACCTGGCGATGCACAGAGGAAAACTACGCAATGTCGTGGGAATTTTAACGGGACACTGCCAACTTCGAAAGCCCTTATTTAATATGGGATTGAGCGACACACCTCTCTGCAGAGGCTGTGAACAGGAAGACGAGACGGTACAACATGTTCTCTGTGAATGCCCCGCTGTCTTGTCACTCCGAGAATCCATTCTGAGTGAAAGGTGGCCAATTTTAGCCACCTTGAGGGAAATCCCTCTAGGTGCAATCGCCCTTTTTTTCAAACGACTGGGATGGTTGGGAGCCTAGGCTGGTGATGTTCCCGGGGAGGATGCACAAAGGGCCCAATGGGGCCTAAGTACTGTGGTCTCGACTGCACTCCCAAAAATACAGAGTACAGAATACCTGTCCCATGACACCGTTTTCTTGTTTCTTTCTATTGTCAAATCCAAATTCAATATTCTCGTTGTAAATGTTAGTAGGTAATATACATCTGAAGAAGCCACTGTGTATTGGCGAAACAATTTTCATGTTAACAAAATATAGTGAAAATCGATAACTGTGAAGTTTTATTCATAATAAAATAATATACGAGTCGGACATTAAATAAATAATATATACTGCATGAGGATGAGCGTGATAAAAGCATGTTGAATTTTCACAGCAGGTGTGAGTACGCCCCTGTCCGGTAGTTAATGCGCAATCTACTTCTTATCGGGACTTGTTCACTTCAACCACCTTAATTGGATGGGCCGTCGGAGATCACGGTATAATGGAAATGAAACGGGAAGCTCGAAACGTAGTTTGCCGTGGAGCGACTTTTAATTATTTCGCCGGTCTCGGAGTTTCCCTGGATCAGGGATCACAAAAAAATAGCAGCCGAATAAGCGGTTTCGGAGATAAATAATGGAACATACGTGTAATGGACGCCACAATGCTGATAAGATGAAATCGATACGGCAATTGGCGTCAGGGGTGCGCGATACAAGCATTTGTATCGATATATTCTCACTCGATATTAGCAGTGTCGTAAATAGGCCAGTCGGTTTAGACATTGAAAATCGAAAATTTAACAATAATTCCAAACGTTTTTGAACTTTGGTCAAGTGAATGCTACATAGAGAAAGAAACAAATCTCATTTTGCAACCTTTTCCGAAGTCCGGAACATTGTTAAAATTGCAATAATGTTGAATTTTACCTTACGCTTGTGAAAAAAATTCCAAAAATTCTGCAAACTTGTATTATTAAATATATTATTTTATATATAGGCTCTTGCACCCTATATTATTAAACTAATTTTAATGGTAAACCGAGTTTAATTTGACATTTTCGCTTGCACCAAAATATAAACGGCGTTTAAGACGCCCTAAACTCCGCATAAATTAAACGCCCAATTTTCGTCGTTTAATTTGAAGTTTAACTAAATTTTGAGGTTATTTGTAGAAGAAATGGTTTATTTTTCCTTAAAAATTAAATTTTCGCCGGCGGAAACTCGAATTTTTGTTTAAAATGTTTTATGAAGAGTTTGATATCTATAACGAAACTTGTACGTTCTAGAATTCCTGGAATATTTTAGCCTGTAACTTACAGTAGACACATATTTATTTCAAAAATGTTTGCTTGGCAATCGTCAATCTATGCAAAAGTGTTTGTATCCGATTTATGTATTATTTTTAGAGATTTTTTGTTCAATCAACAATAATCATCTTATAGGTATTTTGCCAGTTATTCTCTCTAGGTGGTAAAAAATATGGCCAGCAGAACTGAAGGCGTGGATTTATAGTTTATGTATACTAATGAACAATGCACCCCTTTAACTCATAAATGCAAATTTACTCTCCATAATTAAAAATACACACAAAAAAATGTATTAATATGATATCACGGGTAGAGTACCCATTAAACATATCTAATTTAGTAGGAATGACAGCTTGTCCCCTATGGATCAGCTACTTTTAGCATTAAAATTGTATGCCCATGGAAGACATTTGCACAGTATTGCTCAATTTGTTGGAGTTCATACATCCACAGTTTCCCTCTCTATCTGGAAAGTATCAGTGTGGTCGTGTGCTCCCCTTTTCCTTTTATTATCTTCCATTTTATGCATATTTAATACAAATCACAAAAAAAACAACTTCTTTACTATTAAAACTAGGTTAGAAAAGTAGAAAAATAAATTCTGTTTCTTCTTTTTACTTCATGTACATCGCTGTTTCATCCAAAATAATACTTAAACGCAGTTTAGCAATGGGTCGGTTATAATTCTTTGGTGCAACGACCACAAAAATGAACGTAGTTTAAAAATTAAACCAAGTTTAATAAAACGTTGCAAGAGCCTGATATCGTATCAAATTTGCGACCAATTTAAGGGTACGGAACATTTTTTTAATTCAAAATTAACGTTTTTCTTTGATAATCCGACCTAACAAATTCCAAAAGTTCTGTAAACTTGACATATACTTCGGAAAAAATCTACAGAACAGTTGTATAAATTTGCAACCTTTTACGTTAACCGGAACATGTTTGTTTATAATTTTTTTTAATTCGTGGTCATTTTTTCGTGCAAGATGGTCTGGAAATAAATACAAAATTTTTGAAACTTGGTTGCAAAGTCAAGAAACATCTATTCTGATGCATTTGCAAATTTGCAACCTTGTACGTGGTCCGGAACGTTATGCAATTTGCAAAAATATAAAAATCCAAAAATATTTTTGCAAATTTCATAAAGTTCCGGACCGCGTACAAGGTTGCAAATTTGCAAATGCATCAGAATAGATGTTCTCTAAATTTGCAACCAAGTTTCAAAACTTGTGATTATTTCGACACCATCTTGCCCGAAAAAATGACGACGAATTAAAAAAATTATAAATAAACATGTTCCGGTTAACGTAAAAGGTTGCAAATTTATACAACTGTTCTGTATATTTTTCCGAAGTATATGTCAAGTTTTCACAAGCATTAGGCAAAATTCAATGATATAAAATTGGAAATGAAAAAGTTTTTCCTCTTGGGCCTTGGACACGCTGTATGTACGATTTGAGTAATCTACACATAGTTCTTTAAAATTAATATGTCCACATACCATCAGCCTGGAATAAGATTTCACTTCATCTGCATCAGGTTAATTCAAAAACTTAAAGAATATGGAATAAATGGGGATGTCATTGCATGGTTGGAAAATTATCTCACAAACAGAAAACAATAGACCAAGTTTAATGGATGTACGTCTCAGCCAAGAATGAACAATATCGGTGTATCACAGGGCAGTATATTAGGGCCGATCCTTTTTATTTTGTATATTAATGATATAGTAAACACGCTCAATCACTGTAAGATTCAACTTTTTGCTGATGATACTCTTATTTACATTATATGTAACTCAGTAGAAGAAGCAGTAAAACTTATAAACAATGATCTTTCAAAATTAAGTGATTGGTTACAGATAAATGTCTTAAAGTTAAATGCAAAAAAAACAAAAGCTATGTTAATGGGAAAAAATTCCTATCTGAATGTATTTAAGGAACAAAATCTCAAAATAAAAATAAATGGTGATGATATTGACATAGTTGAAATCTTTAAGTATTTGGGAGTCAGCATCGATAATAGATTAACTTTGAAGCGTCATGTCAGTGAAGTAATCGAAAAAATTGCAGTGAAAACTGGCTATTTTAACAGAGTTTCGAAACATTTAGATATTGCAACAAAAATTCTACTTTACAACTCTTTGATTCTTCCATATTATCAATACTGCCCTAGCTTTTTATACTATGCATCTGCAGCTGATTTGGACAAACTTCAACGTTTACAAAATAGAGCAATGCGCACAATTCTAGTGGGAAACCGCTATACACCAGTTTTTCATATGTTGTTCGTACTTAGGTGGCTAGACGTCCGAGAGTTGCTTAAATTTAATGTTACACAGAAAAAAATAATGAGCCTGATATCAATCACTGCCAATGATTAACCGCATATTCATTATCATAACGTATTTTTCATTAGGACAATGTCCAAAATTTATTGATAATAATGAATTTCTGTGATTGATCAATCAACGATTTGGTTGTTATAATGAAATCTATGTCATTGTGATAATGTAATTGAATCATGAATCTAATGAAAAAAGTCATCTTTATAATGTTTTTTACATCAGAACAATGTAAAAAATACATCAAGTTAATGACTACATAGTGATCAATACTATGTACCTTTAATCATCACGACACATTGTCATAATCCCTCTTTTGATAAAGCTATGTTCAATAGGCATAACATTAATGATTGAAAACATTAACCTATGTATAGTTCATCATAGCAATGCACTGCGTTCATCACCTAATGTTTTAAGTCATTCGGTCAATGTCCGAGAGCATTGGGACAATGCATAAAGATCATGGATTGATGAATTTCTTGCTGCATCCCCACCGTCTCAACGTAAATATGCCAAATGTCCGCCTAATTCGCTATACGACTATACGGGTATCTATCTAACGCTAACAGCCAAACGGTGAAGTATTATTTGTGTATAAGTAAATTTTTGTGGAAGCAGTTTCTTTAGAAGGTGGTAAGTACAGTAACTGTATTATTTTAATCTTGTTAGTTTTTTATAACATTTGAATAAAAGTTACGAACATATTTTTTGCCAGAATACAATCTCAAAAAAAATAAGTAGTTACACTGAACACTGTTGAAAGAGACGAAAGAATGAAAACATGGTGTGTTTCGAGCACTTGTAGCAAAAATATATAAATGTATTGCATTTTGAACAATTCTTACATTATTTCGCGAACTACTATGAATTTTGCTATAAAAAATAGATATGCTCAATAATGGAACTTGCTCATACATTGTTTTGCTGAATACCCCTTTAAATTCAGTAAATTACTGAAAAGAAAATTGTATTTACAAAAAATCTACTATTCACTAAAATTTGACGTTCTACACTATTTCAACATCATCTTGAAAAAATAATCACTTATTGCAGGTTGTGACCATACTTGTGAGTGTGATCTGGATCTGAAGTAGAAACCGAAATATTCCATGCACCTTCATATTTATTCAGTATTTACTTTTCCCCAATACAAATCATGGTCAGACTACTATCTGTATAACAACCCAGAGCGCCATCGACCAAAGATATTGGAAACCAACAATTCACCGCTGAGATCGAAAATGCAGAAACCCGTCGCTAGAATACAAACTTCCTGACATGAGATATCTACTTTGCAACTGTGGCGTAGGTATGTTTTTTAAAAAATTATTGAAGAATTTTCCTTGTTCATTTTATGTAATATATTAAATTGTCGATGGTATATTTTTCATGATTTTTAATTTATTCTTGTATAATTTTATGTAATACCTCTAATATTCAATATAATATAGCTATAGTTGCAACTAACTATTATAACATTACTTCTAGATTGATATGGACTCAACCATGAAGAACGAAAATGATAATTGTTTTCTCAAAAACTGTGAAAAAGAAGTGCGAAAATCATTGCATTTCTGTTCAATGGCAATGTCGAAGACAAGGCGATTGAGTTTTTACTAGGCCCATTGGAAATCGAAAATATTGAGGAAAGTAGGTATCTGCTTGTGTAGATTGTGTTTTTGAGTGAATGGTGTTCACCCCGTGATGCTAATGTTAGTAGTTCAAAAAGAGCTTGATATTATCATTCTATGTCAGATGGTTGTTCTAGTCAGGGTTGAAAGAAAACAATTTTTTCATTCGTTATGAAATCAAATGACAGCTTCAGAGTAATTTGATACATAATTTCTTGAACATCATATTTAAAGTTCATAAGATACTCATTTCATTAAAAAGTAGAGTCCCAATATCTTGGAATTCACCTTTTCCATTCTCGACCATAATATATTTTTATTTCTAGATGACCGAGATGAGGCAACCACCAACAAAGTTGTGAAGAAAAATATCACTGGAAAAATGAATAACACAAAATTTTCACTTACAGCACTCATTTTTATATCTTGCAAAAACACCACAAGAAATTGAAGAATGGATATACTTTTTTAATTCTAAGAAAACTTCAATTCAATCTTTCACAATTGACGAAGATATAACAAAAAGTATACATACTTCGATGGAATTAGATATAAGTTTTTCTATGTTATAAGAGCTGTTGATAGTTGTTTAAAAAATTATTTATATGTTTCCGATTTGAGTTTTCTTCAAGAAAGTATTATGTGTCGGTCGTATATAGAATACTTTATTTTTAACGTCAAGGAATTGTATACAGTAAAACACATATCTTATGTCAATATTTGAAAAATAAATTGTATTATTCCAATTCAATGAATCTTTTGTGTCTGCTTGTAGTTATCTTTGCAACTACTCGTTCGACAGTGCCATCATAATTGCTTGGAGCATTAGCAATAATATATAGACATTTTTTCCCTATTGGCAATTATAAACCTGTCACTATATACATATATATATATATATATATATATATATATATATATATATATATATATATATATTTATATATATATATATATATATATATATATTTATATATATATATATATATATATATATATATATATATATTTTATAAATTTTATATATATATATTATATATATATATATATATGTATATATATATATATTATATATATATATATGTATATATATATATATTATATATATATATATATATATATATATATATACATATTTATATATATATATATAAAAAAATATATATATATATTTATATATATAAGTCTAGTCTATTTTATTTATGAAAACAAAAGGTGCAACCTGTAGGCTCAGATTGATGTATTTTTACATTATATTAACGTCTTCGAACATTGAACGATGTTCGAAAGTCATTGCGCGCATGGCTTAGAATCAATGTATCGCTGATTGAGTCAATGTCCTGGATTCCTTAATTCAATGACTGCAGGTGATCGGTTGATGTACAGAAAACATTAATATCATGCTGGATGTTGATTGACTGATACACAATGGTCATTAGTAGAATGTACTTTGTTTTGAAATCCAGGTGATGAAATCAATGCCTCTCGGGGATTGATATAATCACTTGAACATCAAGCAATCAATAATAATACATTGAATCAATGAACTTGAGCATCGGTTGAAAATTGATGTCCGAATACATTATCTCAATGGTTTTATTCATTATATTCACGTACGTTTTTCGTTCTGTGTATGGTATTTATATTCAAATTGAAAATTGGTTTACATCCGACAGTTATCCAAGATTTAGCCTCATTCAATAAAGATATTCATCAATATGATACCAGAAACAAACATGACTTCCATCTTAAAAGGGCAGGCTCAAGATCATATTCCCCCATATTCCATCAAGGACTATCCGAGTTCAACGAACTACCGTCAGCTGTAAAACTAAAATCAACTGTAAATTGTTTTAAAACTGATTTAAAAAAATTATATCTACAAAATTTAAATTTAAAATAGTCTTGTTTCAAACTTATATATTTTAAATGTATATTGTCATATATGTATTGTATATTTTATATTGTAGCTGTTAGCTAAATAAATCTTCTTTATTATTATTATCATGTATATAATCGAATTGTGTAGTCAAAAAGAGCATTGAAAGATGAAAAAAGTCGTGAGCAGCAGAACTTCATTACTAAGGTCGTATTTTCTTGAGTTATATTTTGAAAAATCACTCTTAAAAACCCAAAAAACAAAAATTTCGAAAGTCGTGGTCTATTCGGTCCAAAACTGACAGCTTTCCTTCGTTACACTGCAATAGTATTATTTTCGGGGAAAATTCGACTAAAAATTCGACTCTCTCATCCCTATTCTCGTATCCCGGTATTTTTATTGCATGCTAGGATAAAAGAACAACAAATCGATTTATCGAACTAATAAATCTCTTGACAATGACACCCATTTAGATAATCTGAAAGTAGCAACCAAGTTTTTCAACGAATCCGCGAGATAAGATGGATTTAGTACTTGTCGATTTTGTAATTATTTATACGAGAGCCGAGTTATTTATATTATATACGACCTTTTGTAATCTCTGATATATAAATAAGTGTGGAATGTAATTTTGAAGTTCGGAATCCTTGAGAAACTTTAAATTTGTGTGAATCCGATTTGAAAAATAGTGAATTTGTTATCTTATTTAGTTTCTTAACATTTATGATTCTTCAGTTATTGAAGTATCTTATTTGATGATATAATATATATATATATATATATATATATATATATATATATATATATATATATATATATATATATATATATATATATATATGGAGGGTAGTCGCTGACTAGATAAGAGGAAAACTATTTGTAGGGACTGCAGCAATGTAAAAGGAAACTCTTTGACGTTTTTCCAAGCTTTTCGAATCGTTTATTCCATTATCAGGGAGAATCTATCTTGAGGATGTTTACATATATGTTCATAATAGGTTATAAGAAGCATTGCAACATAAAAAATGATGCTATTTGCATTTGAAAAAAATGAGAGACATCGATTTGTCATTTCGTTCAGAAATGTAATCATAATAACTTCAAAAATGTATCAACATTTCTGATTATTCAGCAAATAGCATCATTTTCTATGTAACAATGCTTCTTACAACCTATTATGAACATATATGTAAACATCCTCAAGATAGATTCCCCC
The DNA here is from genome assembly GCA_030704885.1 of Cynegetis impunctata. Lineage (NCBI taxonomy): Eukaryota > Metazoa > Arthropoda > Insecta > Coleoptera > Coccinellidae > Cynegetis > Cynegetis impunctata. Next base: position 5,702 of record JARQZK010001848.1, on the reverse strand, counting down.
TGATGATAGAATAAACGATTCCGAAAGCTTGGAAAAACTTCGAAGAGTTTCCCGTTACATTGCCGCAGCCCCTACAAATAGTTTTCCTCTTGGATGGTTTATCTCAGACATAATTTAGAATTTTTTCCCCTACGAAATTAATATGGCTGACCTCAGGTTTCGCAAACAGGGTCGGTTACACAGGAGCAAGGTGTGTCAACAAAAATAAAAGTATTTTTAATTACTTCGTTATTTAGTAATTGAGAAAACTGATATGTTAATCATTTTGAAGGAATTTGAAAGAGCTGTTTAATATACTGGGTGGCCCATGGATGTTACTATTTAAAAAACTTAATTTTGCTTCGACAAAGAATTTAATCGTTAATAAACTTCAAGGAAATGAATTTTTAGAAAAATTATCACTTTGGGCGATATTCTAAGTCAATTATCTATTATTTAAACGAAGTCGCAGCCATCTACGATAAAAAAAATTAAAAAACAGAATTGAAAGATTGCTAGAATCGATATAAGACAGATATAATGTATGTATTTGAAGCCTAAGAATTAAAATATGTAAAAATAAAAAGGGTGTTCCATTTAAGTTTTCAGTCAAACTTGAAGTCAGCAATATTGATTTCGTATGTCAAAAATTCAGAATTATATATGATGATATAAACCACCGAAATTTCACTAAAATCGAAAAACTCGTTGAAAAGTTATAGGGGTGGCCCATCACTCATTTACACCCGGTATATATATATATATATATATATATGTTGATTTTCTGGTTCTCGCGGAGATAATCTGGTTGTCTGGTTTCCCGGGTTTGTATCCGCGTATGGGCTTCGTCTTCGTTGGAGTTTGCTCGACGTTTCGGCAAAATCACATTCATACCTGAAGATGGCAAATGTGATTTTGCCGAAACGTCGAGCAGACTTCAACGAAGAAGAAGCCCATACGCGGATACAAACCCGGGAAACCAGACAACCAAATATATATATCGCACATTATATATATATATATATATATATATATATATATATATATATATATATATATATATATATATATATATATATATATATATATATATATATATATATATATATATATATATATATATTAATCAATATGAAAATGGAAGAATCACCTTAAACAGCATAAACACGAATTTTCGAAAAGCTTAAGATAGAGTATTGCAAAATCAATTTTTATTTGTGTTTCTATTTAGTTCTATCGGATACTTTAAAATTTTCGATATCAAATCTTGAAATAATAGAACGACAATATCGTACACCCTGTGTAGTAATTATATCCACGTAACCGACATGAATCTTACCATCCGTTAATCGCTGTAGGTCGACAGTAATAGGATCTTCATTATCGCAAAATTGAATAGAAATTGGCACTCAATACACGAAGTCAAATGAGAAACCATAAAATTTACATAAGTTTATGGAAATGCTCTCGACTATCAATGGGAATTTTTCCGAGGCGGTTCATTACAAGCGCATTAATTGTGAGGCTAGGATATGCCGTTAGCATATTCTGCGTTAATCCAATCTCTCTATTAAGGCTGATCTAGGCTCGAGACTGTATTAAAGTTTTCTACACACTTTATGGTAATTGTAAGCGTTAATTACATCGGTAACTTCGAGGCTCTTACACCGTTTTATTATAAAACGTCGTTTAACTAAACTTGGTTTAATTTTTAAACTACGTTTATTTTTCTGGTCGTTGCACCAAGGAATTATAACCGACCCATTGCTAAACTGCGTTTTTGTAGTATTTTGAATGAAACAGCGATGTACATGAAGTAAAAAGAAGAAACAGAATTTATTTTTCTACTTTTCTAACCTAGTTTTAATAGTAAAGAAGTTGTTACCCCGAGGCGAAGCTAAAGGGGTTATAGTCTCACGACAAAAAGTTGGTAAATGGCCCGATTTTAAAAATTCCAACGGATATCGATAAAACACATATGATTTCATTAGGGAATTTGAATTCCCAATTTTCTCCAACGAAGAATAAAAAATTATAGCGTTTTTTAGATAGGCATTACGACATGCGCATGCGCCAAGTTCGATATGTACGAAGTCCTACAAAACATGCGTCGAAGTGCTCTGTGTGCCACGGTAACCAAGCGACGTTGATAGCTTAAGCTTGATTCTGCGTCTGTGTCTGCTTCCCATCCATAGAGATAGCTTAACAATTTGATTCATAAAAAGCAGCAAAATGAGACGGGATAGGATATTCAAATTCGACAGTGAAACAATGAATTTTTTTTGCTAAATTTTCACGGATTTTATTCGTAATATCGACTTGTTAATACATTTATTGCAATTTTCCTTAATTTCATTCGTAATATCGACTTTCATTGTTATTTAATTTATATAATAGGAACATTCAAAAAATATTGACACATGCACGTGCGCCGAGGGGTTTTATCATTCCTAGTGCTACGCAGTAGGGTGTCCTTCATTTTTTTTTCGTGATTTGTATTAAATATACATTAAATGGAAGATAATAATAAAACGAAAAGGGGGCCACACTGATACTTTCCAGATAGAGCGGGAAACTGTGGATTTATGATTTACAACAAATTGAGCAATACTGTGCAAATGTCCTCCATGGGTATACAATTTTAATGCTAAAAGTAGCTGATCCATGGGGGACAAGCTGTCATTCCTACAAAGTTAGATATATTTAATGGGCACTCTACCCGTGATATCATATTAATAATTTTTGTGTGTGTATATTTTTAATTATGGAGAGTAAATTTGCATTTATGAGTTAAATGAGTGCATTGTTCATCAGTTCTGCTGGCCATATTTTTTACCACCTAGAGAGAATAACTAGCAATATACCTATAAGATGATTATTGTTGATTGAACAAAAAAATCTATAACAATAATACAATATAACCGGATACCAACACTTTTGCATAGCTTGACGTTTTCAAACATTTTTGAAATAAATATGTGTCTACTGTTACAGGCTACCATATTCCAGGAATTCTAGAAAGTCGAAGTTGTCGTTATAGATATCAAACTCTTCATAAAACATTTTAAACAAAAATTCGAGTTTCCGCCGGCAAAAATTAAATTTTTAAGGAAAAAATAAACCTTTTCTTCTACAAATAACCTCAAAATTTACTTAAACTTCAAATTAAACGCCGAAAATTGGGCGTTTAATTTATGCGGAGTTTAGGGCGTCTTAAACGCCGTTTATATTTTGGTGCAAGCGAAAATGTCAAATTAAACTTGATCTACCATTAAGCTTATTTTAATAATATACGGTGCCTATGAGCCTATGAATCGTTCGTTGGAATGGTTTTACTATCATCTCGGTGAAACGTAAAGCAAGTGAAAATAAACCACAAATTTATATTCTTAAAATGATTCTTTTCTTTCCTACGACTACGGATGAGTCTGAAATTTGGCAACATTGAAAAATGTTGCTTTCGTGATGGAAAATCTCATAATATGGGGAATTTTATAAGCAATTATTGGTATCTCCAATTTAGTAGAACACAATTTAATTCTGGTGTTTATTACTTCGGAAGTTAACATAGTTTACAATACATTCAAAATGACACTATATATAGAGAAATGACAGAATACTCTAACCTGTCTGATACTCAATCAAAAGTAGTTTTAGGCGTTTAAATCGTTTTGTATATCATCACTAATTCATACGATATGTCTGTCCGATAAAATAACATTGCATATTGTGATAACTGATCAACTGAGAAATATCAATGAAGTTATCTTTTCTCGACATTGCGTAGTTTTTTTATGGAATATTGGCAGTCGAATATGTTCTTTAAATAACTTACGAGTAGACAGAGTTAACTGGATGGGAGTTATAACAATATTCACAATTGTGTGAAATAGAATCTATGATTTTCGTAATTCTTCTCAATATTCTGGAAAGCTTTAAAAGTTTAAAAACGTTAAAACGCATTCCAATTATATGAAACATCGAGAAAGTCTGTTTTTCCACTATTTTGAATCAAATGTGAAATGGATATTCTATCTTGCCCTAATTTATTCCCTAGGTTCTAACGAAAGAAAAGGTCTGTAGGAAGACCAATGTGGGGACAATTTTTGTTTAAAATTAAATTTCAACCATAAGTTACTTGCTCCGATCAGTCTTTTCCCGTCCATCGGCAAGATATCGGAGGGAATCATCCTGCTGAGGCTGAAAGATCTCGCCAGAGAACTAGAACTCATCCCGGACGAACAAATCGGCTTCAAGTCTCGTCTTTCTTCGGTGCATCATGTACTCCGCGTGGTGAAGGCTTCAACTTGGATATGTCGACGGGCGTGACTCTGTTCGACGTCGCCAAGGCGTTTGACAGAGTTTGGCACGAAGGTCTATTATTCAAGATGCTAGAGGCTAATATTCTGCTCGGAGTGGTTCGACTTGTCGCCTCGTTCCAGGCGATTTGGCGTGCGACTTGGATGCGTACGTTCCTCGGAGCGACCGATGGAAGCAGGAGTACCGCAGGGCTCTGTTCTCTCCCCGATGTTGTTCAACATTTTCACTCGAGATGTGCCCAGGACGCAGGTAACTACCCTAGCTCTCTACGTTCTACGCAATCATGGCAAGAGCATGGCAGCCCTATTTGGTGACGCAGAGACTGCAGGAGGCCGCAGGCAACTTGAACGAGTGGTTTGCGGACTGCAAACCACTCTGTATCACTGCCAATCTAGAAAAGAGTACTGCCCTGTTCCTTTCCAAACGACGACATCAACCAGAAGACGAGATCCTGATGAATGGCCAACCGAATCCTTGGGTTACCAATGCAAAGTACCTGGGAGTGATCCTCGACCGAAGGCTAACATGGAAGCCTCATGTGGACCACTGCACGAACAGAGCGAAGGCGATTCAGGAGAACCTCTACCCCCTGATCAACAGACGGAACAAGCTCAGTATAGCCACTAAGATCCGGCTATACAAATACATCATCCGACCGGCAATGACCTACGCATCTCCAGTTTGGGGATACGCCGGTCATCGTCATATCAACAAGCTTCAGATCGTACAGAACAAATCCCTGAGTATGGTCGTGGACGCGCCTTGAAAGTCCGAAACTCCCAGATTCACCGGGACTTGGAAGCCGATGTAATCGAGTTCATCAGAGCGACGGCAGTCAAAATATATGCTGACTTGCCAACAAATCCGAACCCCCTCGTCACCAGAATTGAGAATATGATGAAGACAGACCGGGAATCACAAAGACCCGGATAATACTCCGAGAAGACCAGGATCAAGATTATTTTTTATTCCTTCATTAGGACAGCATTTCCCAAAACTCATATCAGTATTTTTAAGTACATGACTGTCAAGTCGGCCAATACTTAGGACACTTCTTGTCACTAGTATTAATATTTTTCAACTAAATTCTATTAGACATAAGGTTATATAATGTAATTATGGGACTTGAATAAAAGATTATGACCAAAAAAAAAAAAGTTACTTGAGATTGCGAACAAAATTTATTCAGGTCCCTGAAAGTCCCTCTATTTCATCCGTCCATTGATATCAATAACTGTTTTCGTTTATCCTCCGAAAGATTCGACAGCTGTGACGTTGTTGTCATTTTCGGCACCGCAGAATTCGTCCGGCATTCCACCTCATACTCGACATCATCAGTTATTCCGGACGGTTCGTCACGCGCTTTTTTCGAAATATTCAAGAATTGCGACGAATCCGGCGAA
>JARQZK010001847.1:10000-18448 GCA_030704885.1 Cynegetis impunctata | reverse complement strand
TTCTTGTAATTACATTCAACAGTAGTATCCTCAGTGGGACCATCATAAAATTGAGGGTTGTAAATAAGTTTATGAAGAACATGTCTTGGGTATCCATTGTTACGAAAAATGAGAAGCAGCTTATTCATACTTTCTCGATGGAACGTTTCATCACAAATTTTCAAAATTCTATTTCTCATCGCCGTAACCATGTTGAATTTTTGGCTAGTAGGGTGGTTGGAATGAGAATTAAGAAATCTTCCTGAAGATGTCGGTTTCTGATACCAGTTTAAAGTGATCATGTCATTATCTGATCTTATTACTAATGTGTCAAGAAAGGGTATTTTTCTATTGATGTCTACCTCAACCGTGAAACGCAAATGGCTATTGAACGAGTTGAATGTTTCCAATATAGTGTTGGTTTGCGATTTGGGCACAGCACAAATCAGATCGTCTACATACTTGTAAATAAAAGGCAGACGGAAAGGTAGAAGAGGAATAACGTTATCCAATAGATAATCCATCACAATCATTGCCAAAATTGGACTCAGAGGGGATCCCATCGGAGCTCCAAAACTCTGTTTATAAAATTTTTGTTGAAAAGAAAAATAAGTATTGTCAAAAATGAACTGGATCAATTTTAAAAAATTTGGTTTGGATATGGATGTATATTTCTCAATGGGTGGCCAGCTCTCCTCTATAATTGTCAGCACAAGTTCTAGAGGGATGTTTGTGAACAGCGATACAACGTCTAAGGATATTAGTATGTGATCTTCTGGAAGAACGATGCCCCTTATGAGATTGGCGAACGTAAACGTATCCTTCACATTGTAGCCCGACTTATCAATGAAAGTATTACTGAGTATGTTCGTTAAAAATTTTGCTAGTCGGTACGTCACAGAGCCTATAGAACTAACAATAGGTCTTAAAGGAAGATTTTCTTTATGAATTTTCGGCCTGCAATATAACTTAGGAAATACTGAGTTATATATTATTAAATTTTTCGCTTCTAAGTCATTTAGTTGTTTTTGCCGATGTAAAGATTTTATTAGTTCGTTATGTTTTACTTGGATCGACATAATTGGATCTCGTTCGAGACAAATGTACGTAGCTTCATCCATAAGTAAATTCAATGTTTTTGTTGTGTAATCTTCTCTAGTCATGACCACGGTACAGTTTCCCTTATCGGCTTCAACGATATAAAGGTTAGGATTCATGCGAAGAAATTTTCTGGTTTTGTCATACATTAAATTAAAACAAGAAGACACCTTGTTATGTGAACTGTTAATGAAATTAGTCAATGAATTTGTTACTTTCGCACGAGTTTCATCTCTCTGTTCACTCGGTACATCTAATATAATATTTTCAACATCAGCCAAGAGATTCTTCAACTTGAAACATTTATTTGTACTCGAAATCCCAAATTTAGGGCCCAGTGCAAGAAAATCGCAGATATCTCGTGGAATGTTAATTTCAGTGGTATTATTAAACCAGTTTTTGTTATCTTGAAAACACACATCTCGATTTTTTTGGTTTACTATCAGTTTGTCAAATTTAATAACGTTACGATGTTTTACCTTATTGAAGACAATGTTGAATGAATTGTTCAATCTAATCGTATATTCGTTTAAAATCTGGTCAGGTACTACTTCTCTAGCTTTCAATTTAATTGTTTTCAACTTAATTTCCAATTTAGACAATGCTTGGCAAGTTAACTCAATCTCTAAGGAAAGTATTCTCCTTCCATTCATGTCAAAGAAGTTGTTAATCTTGTTACTCACAGATAAATCGCAATATGTCACGAGCGATTTTTTAATTTTTCTCATACTATCGTCAATATGTCTCGGTAGCACTCCTGATGATCTACATTTTAACAGAAAAATTCTTCGATTTTTTATATTTGCCAAAGTTCGACTCGTATTACTCCAGTTCTTCAAGAGTGTTAGTTATAGTTCGATAAAAACCCATCTTAATTAATAAGGAAAATTTAAACTTTTCTTTTATAAATTCAATAAAAGGGTCGATAAAAAAAAAATTCCTTATTAATTACGATGGGTTTTTATCGAACTATAACTAACACATATGGTAAAGAAGCTACAACACTCTTGAAGAACTGGAGTAATACGAGTCGAACTTTGGCAAATATAAAAAATCGAAGAATTTTTCTGTCAAAATGTAGATCATCAGGAGTGCTACCGAGACATATTGACGATAGTATGAGAAAAATTAAAGAATCGCTCGTGACATATTGCGATTTATCTGTGAGTAACAAGATTAACAACTTCTTTGACATGAATGGAAGGAGAATACTTTCCTTAGAGATTAAGTTAACTTGCCAAGCATTGTCTAAATTGGAAATTAAGTTGAAAACAATTAAATTGAAAGCTAGAGAAGTAGTACCTGACCAGATTTTAAACGAATATACGATTAGATTGAACAATTCATTCAACATTGTCTTCAATAAGATAAAACATCGTAACGTTATTAAATTTGACAAACTGATAGTAAACCAAAAAGAGCGAGATGTGTGTTTTCAAGATAACAAAAACTGGTTTAATAATACCAATGAAATTAACATTCCACGAGATATCTGCGATTTTCTTGCACTGGGCCCTAAATTTGGGATTTCGAGTACAAATAAATGTTTCAAGTTGAAGAATTTCTTGGCTGATGTTGAAAATATTATATTAGATGTACCGAGTGAACAGAGAGATGAAACTCGTGCGAAAGTAACAAAATCATTGACTAATTTCATTAACAGTTCACGTAACAACGTGTGTTCTTGTTTTAATTTAATGTATGACAAAACCAGAAAATTTCTTCGCATGAATCCTAACCTTTATATCGTTGAAGCCGATAAGGGAAACTGTACCGTGGTCATGACTAGAGAAGATTACACAACAAAAACATTGAATTTACTTATGGATGAAGCTACGTACATTTGTCTCGAACGAGATCCAACTATGTCGATCCAAGTAAAACATAACGAACTAATAAAATCTTTACATCGGCCAAAACAACTAAATGACTTAGAAGCGAAAAATTTAATAATATATAACTCAGTATTTCCTAAGTTATATTGCAGGCCGAAAATTCATAAAGAAAATCTTCCTTTAAGACCTATTGTTAGTTCTATAGGCTCTGTGACGTACCGACTAGCAAAATTTTTAACGAACATACTCAGTAATACTTTCATTGATAAGTCGGGCTACAATGTGAAGGATACGTTTACGTTCGCCAATCTCATAAGGGGCATCGTTCTTCCAGAAGATCACATACTAATATCCTTAGACGTTGTATCGCTGTTCACAAACATCCCTCTAGAACTTGTGCTGACAATTATAGAGGAGAGCTGGCCACCCATTGAGAAATATACATCCATATCCAAACCAAATTTTTTAAAATTGATCCAGTTCATTTTTGACAATACTTATTTTTCTTTTCAACAAAAATTTTATAAACAGAGTTTTGGAGCTCCGATGGGATCCCCTCTGAGTCCAATTTTGGCAATGATTGTGATGGATTATCTATTGGATAACGTTATTCCTCTTCTACCTTTCCGTCTGCCTTTTATTTACAAGTATGTAGACGATCTGATATGTGCTGTGCCCAAATCGCAAACCAACACTATATTGGAAACATTCAACTCGTTCAATAGCCATTTGCGTTTCACGGTTGAGGTAGACATCAATAGAAAAATACCCTTTCTTGACACATTAGTAATAAGATCAGATAATGACACGATCACTTTAAACTGGTATCAGAAACCGACATCTTCAGGAAGATTTCTTAATTTTCATTCCAACCACCCTACTAGCCAAAGAAAGTATGAATAAGCTGCTTCTCATTTTTCGTAACAATGGATACCCAAGACATGTTCTTCATAAACTTATTTACAACCCTCAATTTTATGATGGTCCCACTGAGGATACTACTGTTGAATTTAATTACAAGAAAATTCCATATATACAAGGACTAACTAACTCAGTAGTTTCCATTTTTGGAAAATATTGCAATATTAAATTGGCTAAGTACAACCCTGTGAAGATTTCCGATGTATTCTCCAGAATAAAAGATGCAACACCAGTTCAACTCAACAGCAGTGTTGTCTAGAAAATACCTTGTATAGATTGCTCTGGGGTGTACATTGGTCAGACCAAACAATGGTTGAAAAATCGAGTAACTCAACATCGTAGTGATGTACGCATTAAAAAGTTATCATGCGCAGCAACCAAGCATTGCGTAGACACTGGGCACAGTTTTGAGTGGAACAGGGTGAAGATCTTAGAACGTGAAGAAAACTATAGATGTCGCTTGTTCTTAGAAATGTATCACATTCGCGCTAATAAAAATGCCATCAATTTCAGGACCGACACAGATAATATAAGTAGTATTTACTGTAATATATTGCACCGTCTCAATGGTCAATATGTAGACCACATGTTTGTTTGTTTTCTGTTCATTTCACACTGTCTCTTATATTATGCTAGCTGAATGTTTCTCTTTGTAGTTCGTGTTGTTATTATTTATAATGTTACTTAATTTTAAATCACCATATATATATATATATATATATATATATATATATATATATATATATATATATATATATATATATATATATGAGTTTTTGGTGCCAAGCATCATAAAAAGTCATGAAACGTGCTGATCGCACCCATATTAATAAGCAGGTTTTCAAAGTGAAAACCTGCTGAAAACCTTCACGCATTTGACTTTCGATAAAGTGATACAGTGGAATAGTCCATTATTCTCGTGGAAAATAGGACTAAAAAATAAATTGATATATTTACGCCTACTTTAACTTCTTGTTCATACTGACATTAAAGGTTGAGATATGAGAGCTGTATTCAAATGAAGTTGAATAGCAGTAATTCTTTCTTCTACGCTGTATTCATATCATTTGCTTTTCAAAAGCTAGCCAATTCGCGGTCTCAAAAACAATTATCATCAGTACTCTCTTTGAATTATGAATGAAGAGATTATATCTGATGTCAGCTCAACATTAATCTACAATACTTCAGTGGAAACATTGCTTAGAGCATCATAACCGACATACATATTCTTGTGATAAATATTTCATTAGAACTGCCAGATTTCGTATTTTTTCTGGGCCTGTATTTGTAGTCGTCTTTTCCCCAAAAGTGTTGCACTCTACCGAAAGTCAACATTGAAGCGCGATAGTGGTTTTTATATTCGTTTTAGACTTCCTAGATACTATTTATGATATCTGATATATGTAGGTAAATATATATATATATATATATATATATATATATATATATATATTTATATATATATATATATATATAAATATTTATATATATATATATATATATATATATATATATATATATATATATATATATATATATATATATATATATATATATATCTATATATATATATAATTATATATATATATATATATATATATATATATATATATATATATATATATATATATATATATCTACGTGTACCTGCTGGGTAATGTACTAGCTTACGAACCCATTCAGGAAAGGTAATTTCGATTTTCCCTATCCGAGTATTGTTCCTTGTCGCATTAATCAGGTTTATAATGGAAAACTCTAATGTGATAATATTATCCCATTTGAACTGATAAATTGAGTTATTCAATCAGATAAAAAAGTTTTTTATAAAGCCGATTCTCTTATTTCTGGCGATCGTCCAAAACAGTCGCTATCTGAATATAAGTATAGCTACTCATCGACCATTTTCCGAATCAATTTTCCTGATCATTTCTTGTACGTAAACCTCACTCCGTTTGTCGTAAATAAGTAGATTTCAAAACAGAAGTAATTTTTGTACAATACTCTAGCAATTTGAATCTCAATTGAATTATCTGAAGTAAAAATGCTTGTTTAACCGATTTATTTTTCAATGAAAACGAAGTATGGGACAACATTGAATTGTCAGATTAACTCGAAATAGAACTTTGCGAATTTTGAAGCCACAATATGGTCGAGACGTTTTATGGAATGTCTTCAGACATAACATAAAATAATCTCGATTGATTAATTGATTAGTAATAAAATTTTATTTGAATTAATTCCTTTAGGAAACAAGAAATATGAAAAATTAGGAACCCCTGATTTAAAAAATTTCATTGTAAAATTTAAAGAAAACATGAATAATTCTCTCTTTTCCGTAAAAAGTCACTAACATTTAGCCAAATTGTTTCTGTTGAATGTGACTTGATATTTATTTCTCAACGAAAAAAAATTCAGTACCAAAACGTGTCATATGAAATTTTGTTAAATCAAAGAAATTTTAATAAATCATTTGTTTTTATTAGGTATATTTGCGTATATTTGGGTTAACGGGACAGATAATTCATTATAGTTCATGGTGGATTCAATCTTTATTTCAAGTTGAGAATAATCATATTTTACACATTTAAAAAAGTAACCTGCTAAGGGAAGTATAATAGTCCCAACTTGGATCTTTGCGAATATATTCTTGTTTTTCACAAGCGAAGGCAATACTGAGAGCTTTAACAACCACTGCGTCGGACCTCAGTAATGCTATCATGTTTAAAGATTCAACGAGTTACATTAGAACGAGTGAGCACTACTGAATATATCTAATAAGTATATATCTATACGACTTTTATATCTAGTCTTCTCTCTTGGACGGATATACCATTATTTTCAACGTTGAAAACTATGAATATTGTAATAGATATTATTGAGTAGGTATTTAATATAAAATTTTCTTATATGTAATACTTATCAAAGTCCATATTCATGATAAACACTCATATATATTTCGAGAATAATATTTCAGAGATATTTTCTGTTTTCAGCCAATTTGAAACACAAGGCGAATATAATATCTTTACATAGGAATTTCAATATTTCATTTTCGCTTAAATATAAAGATATTACTAATTTCACAGTTCGAAAACTCAAGACCCAACTTTCCCTCGCTTTGTCTTCACTTCTGTGAAATTAATACGGAACTGTCTCTTTGAATTCTGAATTTTCAACCATTAACTCTGATAAAAGGCAGAAGGCAGAGGAACACTTTCATTTGTTCCGACAGAACATTTCTGGAGCAAATTCGAACCACTGAATTTACACTGATTAATATATGCCTACCTGAAGTTTTGACTGATATCAATCAATACATATATATGTATATATATATATATATATATATATATATATATATATATATATATATATATATATATATATATATATATATATATATATATATATATATATATATATATATGTATATATAATAATAATAATAATAATATTTAATATAGAACATCAAAAACAATATTACATTGAAAACTACATTACTATGTTACACTATGTTCTATATCCAATGAGCTGCACGATAGAATATAAAAAACTGTGTGTGCAGTAACTCCCAAATTAACAAAACTAATATACTATCTATATCCAGGCATGTCGAAAATGATGACCTACTTTGAGAGGTATTCTCCAGTATTCACAAAAACACCTCAAGCATTAAAATTGAATTTAAACCCGCTTTCTTTAATCCACATATCGATCCTTGGCTTACTTCTTTTGTACGTTCCTGCTTTCATTTGCAGGGGCAAGGCATTAAAGCCTTTGGGCCAGTAAAATTTATGTGTCTTTGCATGGCCAAGTGCCTGACAGAGGGAAGCAGTACATTCTGTTGAGATGCACCCCTCGTGTTTAATTGATGCTTCAATTCTAATTTATAGTAAGGCCTTTTGAGCATGAATCTGATTACTGACCTAACATGAAGTTGTTCCAATGTAAGAAAATCATAATTTTTAAACAAGATTTCAGTTGAAAATCGCTTATTTTTAAAATACATTACTTTTATCACATATTTCTGCGCCACAAACAAAGGTTGCAAAACTGTCTTACATGCACTTCCCCAGACCACCAGGCCATAGTTTATCATCGACTCAACAAGAGAGTAATAAACCGTTCTAAGAATCCTTCCCTGTAGCACATTTCTTAGTTCATAAAATTTATATATAAGTTTTCTTACTTTACCCACTACATACAAAACGTGTGTTTTCCAATTTAAATTTTCATCAACAAATACTCCCAAGTATTTGAGTGATTGCGTTCTTTCTACTTTGTTTTTGCATTTACAGTCATTTACAGTCCTAGTACAACCTGGGCCATGAATTCTTATGCTTGTGAACATCGGTAAATTTACCCTAGTAAAGCCGAAGGTTATAAACTTTGTTTTTTGTACATTTAGTGACAATAGACTGTAGTCCAACCATTCTTTGATTTTTGTTATCGCAGTTTCCGCTTCACTCTGAGCATCCTCCCAAGTTTCTCCACTCACAACCACTGCAGTGTCGTCCGCAAAACAGAAGACACTCCCCACGTCAAGCACAGAGAGCATATCATTAATATATAGGTTGAACAAAAAGGGACCAAGAACTGTACCCTGCGGCACACC
>JARQZK010001847.1:0-5000 GCA_030704885.1 Cynegetis impunctata | reverse complement strand
GAAATCATAACGTCAATGGATAATAAGAATTCCACCGGCGTTGACGAGGTTCCTCTGTCGGTTTGAAGGGTTCTGTATCTATCATAAGTTCACTCATGGCAGATATCGTCAATAAATCTGTGGTTTCTGGTGTATTCCCAGATGCGTTGAAGATTGGTAGGGACGATTCCACTACCCAAGAAGGGCGACTCAACCATGGTTGAAAATTATCGACCGATCACGATCCTGAGTGCGTTTTCGAAGGTCTTTGAGAAGGTGTTGCACTGCCGCCTTACACAATTTCTGGAAGATTCAAACTTGATCACTGAATCACAGCATGGCTTTAGAGGTTCCCGTTCTACAGGTACAGCTATGACAGAGATCGTACAAGCTCATTTCTCTTAAAATGGATAACGGCGAGTATGTAATCTTGATTTGTTTTGATTTGAAAAAAGCCTTCGACTGCCTCAGTGCAGTTTTTGTTTCAATGAAACTAGATCAGTTGGGTATACGCGGCACGATAAATGAGTGGCTTACTTCCTTCATGAATGATCGCAAAATGAAAGTAAACATCGGAGGTTCTGTCTCGGATATATATGATATTCCCCTCGGCACACCCTAAGGAAGCATATTAGGACCATTATTGTTCCTCATTTTCGTAAATGATTTACCGGACTTCATCTCACACGGTACAGTATTCATGTACGCTGATGATACGAGTATCGTGTTGAGTGACAAGTCTGCAGATTCTCTCTTTGTCAAATGTAATATAATCCTAAATGAATTCAAAAAAATGGTGCGATTTTAAATAAATTGATGATCAATTTCGCTAAACCAGCTGTGTCGAGTTTTATACTCCCACCAAAACTCCGTGTAACTTCACCCTGACTTTTTGGGAGGAAATGTCTTGAGTATGGCCCCTGAAGTTAAATTACTGGGAACTAAACTAGATAAACATTTGCGATGGTCTGCCGAAATGGACAACATTTGTAAAAAAACTAAATAAACATTTCTATTCATTGATCAATATAAAAAAATTTTAAGCTTTGAGGCTTGCCATGTCATTTTACCACTCGAATTGTGTCGTCAACTCTGAGGTATAATGTCGTGGTCTGGGGAATCGCTGTGGGATGGGAAAGGGTTTCCATTGTGCAAAAGCGTATCTTAAGACTTCTGTTTCAATTGTCACCTCAAACATCCTGTAGAGATTATTTTAAGATTCATAAAATTATTGACTCTACTTTGTTATATATATTTTTAACCTAATGTGCTTTATACATGGGAAAAAAATTTGAAATTTTCTATGAGGGCGGAATGTCACTCCTATAAAATAAGAAATGGACATCGTCTTCATACACAGAAATGTAACCATCGTTTCCATGAGCGGTCTCCCTATTGCTCGGGTTTGTATTTGTACAATCTGTTGCCGCGGAGTTTGACCGACAGCAATACGACCATTTTCAAAAGAAAGTTGAAAAAAATTTTGATTTTGAATGTTTTTTATAGTGTGGGCGAATTTGTAGCATACAGGACAGTGCCGAACTATACTCAGTACGGAAATTCGATATAATTAGGGGAATTGATGATAGCGTTATAATTGAAGATTTTGTTAAAAATAAATCTAGAAAAGTTGTGATTTAGTTTAACAATTTTTGTTAGTATTGAGCATTAAACTATCAATAAATATATTCTACTAGTATAAGCATAGTAACTACAGGGCGCTATATTCAAGCCTGAGCTCTGGAAGAATATATTACAAAAAGTGAAGAAGGAGAATAATCCAATAATTAAAAAAATTATCTAACAACTTTCTAAGGCTCTAAGGGAGCTGATTATATGAATCAATTTTTAATTATTGAAGAATTTTCGTCGTTCATTTTATGTAATATATTAAGTTGACCATGGTCTACTTGTATATTTTTCACGATTTGATCTGGAAGAATTGACCAATATATTGCACATTCAAAATTAATAGAATAAAGTTCAAGATATACAAATAGATAAATAAAAAATATTTTGAAGAAAATTTATCGATTTAGTTTCCGGTAATGAAATTTCCAAAAGGCATATAACTTTTCAATAACACTTCAATGTGCACCTGAGGTGCTTCGATTCTTTTAAATCTCGAAATTAATTTTTTTCGCTACACTTTACATAAGTTTAATAACCTATGACCCGAAATTCATATTAAAGTATAAAAATCACATGATTGCGAATCGTGAAATTTGGAGATTTTCGTCCCGTTAATCCGGCATTGCTTGACTTATATTTGAAAACGCGTGAGCAGCAGAGCTACGTCACTAAGGTTTTTCGCAAAAAAAATATCGGGAATTGCATCGCGTACTGAAGAACAATGCTTTGATTACAGCCCGTAATAAAAATCAGAAAATAATTTATTCAAAATAAAATGAAAAATTCGTGAAGTGCATCACCTACTGAAGAACCACACATTGATAGCAAACCGTAATAAAAATTAGAAAATAATTTATTGTATTCAAAATACAATTGAAAATTTGCGAAGTGCATCGCGTAATGGTAGCGAAGCAGGTCAAGATGCGATTCTCCGCGAAATGCAGCCCGCTTGAGGAAAAGAATTGAAACCGACAACGTATTTCAACATAAACTCAATCTACCTATCAAATTTCGACCCTCTAATTCAATGTGCATAAGCTGTGGAGTTGAGCAAAACTTTCAAAAACCTACGACGAAACAAGAAATATCTACATTGGCCGGTTGCAATTCCAGGTACCAAATTTCAGCTAATTTATTTCGATGGGAGCCGCTGGAGGTACCAATAATATGTACCGAGAAAAAAAAAAAAAAAAAATATATATTATATATATATATATATATATATATATATATATATATTATATTATATATATATATTATATATATATATTTTTATATATATATATATATATATATATATATATATATATATATATATATATTTATATATATATATATATATATATTTAATATATATATATATATATATATATATATATATATTAATAAAATCGAGTTTTTTAAGATTCAACCAGCCTGGTTATTGCTAATAATTATCAAAAGATCAAAAATAGATCACAGGCAACAAACAATTCGAATAAAATATATATATATATATATATATATATATATATATATATATATATATATATATATATATATATATATATAAATATATATATCAGGGGCGGCTATTCGAAGGCGGCTAAGGAGGCTGAGCCTTCCACTCAATAATATTCCGTGTATCTCTAATATATTATATTGAATAGTCAGCATTCAGCATATTCATATTAATCAAAATCATATTATTTTATGCACCAGCTTCCTTTCAACCTACATTATATAATATAATTTATTAATTACGATAGAAGGTATTTACATTTACTGCATTTCATTCATTTCAAGATTTGTGGCAACGCTGCAGAGGCTGAAAAAGGTATATTTTTAACGTTCTTTATGCCTGCCACAGAAAAGCAAACAACGCTGCGAATACTGCGAATGAATACTTTATTGCAATAGAAAACGAAAACACATGTAAATGGTAACACCGATTGCACCTAAGTCTCACACAATGTCTACCAATCACAACTATAGGCTTTCGGGTAAAATCGAGTGAATTCGTTGGACATGGGCCGTTGTGACTTGTCGTGGACGAAAATAGTTTGTTTTGGTTTTAATTTGACGTATTGTTTTTAAAATGAGTTCGGTTACTGAAGTTAATTTTGAAAATTTCAAAGGTGACTTAGTGGAATATTTGTTATCCCATAACTTTAGTGCACTAAGTTAAAACGATAAAGTTTTGATAAAAACATTGCGACCTACCCCGGAATTAAACAATTTGGTGCAGCGTAGCAGAATCGCGGTTTTAATATCAGAAATTATGAGAGACATCCTAGGCGTACCGGATCACAGGTAAAAAATAAATTATTTTATTGGCGTATTGTTTTTAAAATGAGTTCGGTTACTGAAGTTAATTTTAAAAATTTCAATGGTGACTTAGTGGAATATTTGTTATCCCATAACTTTAGTGCACTAAGTTAAAACGATAAAGTTTTAATAAAAACATTGCGACCTATCCCGGAATTAAACAATTTGGTGCAGCGTAGTAGAATCGCGGTTTTAATATCAGAAATTATGAGAGACATCCTTGGCTTACCGGATCACAGGTAGAAAGTAAATTATTTTGTTGGCAGTGTTTACTTTTTACTAGGGAAAATGTCTCTGTTTGGCATTGGCATCTATGCAGGAATTATGGTAATTATCGATAATACAACAGACTGCCCCGATTTTCTTGAAATTTCGGATTATAGCTTATTTTGGCCTGAAAAAGCCGAATATGAAGTCAGATTTTGTCGCTGGGTCATCTTTTTTTTTCAAAAACTTGAGCTGACCTGACTTTTTCTAACCTTACTAACCTAACCTCCGAGTCATAAACGTATAAAATTCATGAAATAGTTGAATTTTATCATCAAAAAGACAATGTTTTTATTATATCTATAAAAAAATATCTATACCAAAGAATTTCGGTTGACCTTGAAATCCTAAAAATTTTCGCCTATGGTGTATTTTTGAACACCTCTTGTAGCCTCCTTAAATCAACACCTCACTAGCCGCCACTTGATATATATATATATATATATATATATATATATATATATATATATATATATATATAATATATATATATATATATATATATATATATATATATATATATATATTAGGTATTATTATTATTATTATAACAGATTTCTACGGCTGTCGCCGCCTCTCTGTCCCCAGTTTCTAATTTCGTCTATCGTAACAAGTTTCCTCTTCTAAATTTCTAGCTTCCATTGCTTCTTTCATGTCGTCTCGCCAGCTTCTTCTCGGTCGTCCTCTCTTCCTTCGTTCTGATGGTATCCATTCCAGAACTTTCTTGGGTCATCTTCTGTTCTCCATTCTTTTGGTATGTCAAAACCAATACTAGTTGTCTTCTTTCGATTTCGTCTGCTACAGTCTGTTCCTTG